>CM040244.1:59112544-59152544 GCA_022545495.1 Chrysanthemum lavandulifolium | reverse complement strand
TAGTTTTTGAAAAACAATCTTTCGCAAAGTGACCCTTTTTGTGACATTTAAAGCACTCAGTGTCGTCATTAGCTTTAGCATTTGAAAAACTTTTTTTTCTTCTTATAAATCTTTTTGAATTAGCAAGGAGTGCCCTTTCCTGAAACTCATTGTGTAAGTTATTCAGGTACTCCTCACTAGTTCTTTCATCAGCCTCATCATCAGAGTTTTCTTGAAAATCCCGAACCACACTGTTTGAAAAGAAAATAGTTGAAATGGGTGTTGAGGTGGTTGTCAGGGACTTTTAACCTCTCGAGATTTCTTTAAATCAGGGTATCGTCTATTGATAAGATTATCTTCATAGACGAAGTTCCCATAGATTTCAGGAACCTCAAGGGTTTGAATATGATTTGCATTTCTAAGTCCTTGAGAGAAGTTCAACCTGTTAATACAAATAAGCCGTAAAAACGTTTATTTATATTTTACGATCTTCTAATGTTTTGTCGATAACAAACATAAAATCATGTTAACGAAACAAATAAAATAGTAAATGGTTTGAACTAATAGTTTCTAACATATTCACATTTTCACATAAAACACTAAAACAAGTATAAGTGATTTTATTATTTAGTAATACATATGTACAACAACTAGTGTTTACATATTTGGGTAAAATATACACATAAATAGTATGTAGTATATTGGGTATTATAAATGGGTAGAAACTTAAGTATCACAACCCATTGGGCAAATACATTGAATGTAGTTGGATGCAACCCAAAGCCCATAACCCATGGATCTTGACCCATAACCCATTGCATGACATCATGCTTATATCATACATGGATAATATCCATAGACCCATGGATCAACCCATACCCAAGTGACTAAGTGCATTGCACTCAAAGATACATTGTATCTAGCCAAAGATCCATGGTTCAACCCATGACCCATGACCCATAACTAAAATACCCATGGGCAAAGAGGGCGTTCCACGGATCCGGCTTTGTGCTAGCCGGATCCCAGTGGAAGGGATCCGTGGGATCCGGAAACAGTAGGATTTTTCCTCTATAAATAGTGAGCCATTTCTTCATTAGATCTCACCCCTTTCAAACACACTTTCTCCCTGAGTTAAATCTCACTAACCTTAGATCCAAGAGATCTATGTTTGTAGTTTTATTTTTGTGTGATCTTTTAGGTTCCTCTTAAAGGCAAGATCACCACCTTTTGAAGTCGAGCAAGCTCAAGTCCATGAGTTGCCAAGCTTCCTCATCATCAAGGCTACTGAAGTCTTCTTGTTGATGATTCCTTTCTTTCTTCAAAGAAGTGTAGTGTTGAAGACATTAGTGAAAGATGTCTCAAGTGTCAAGACGAAGATATTAGTGAAGGGTATCTATCGTCTATAGCATAAGCACTTGTGGTAGGTACTTAGAAGTCAAGACAAGAAGCGTTAGTGAAAGGTGCTTAGAAGTCAAGACTTGAAGCATTAGTGAAAGGTGCTTAGAAGTGAAGACACAAGACATTAGTGAAAGGTGTCTTGTAGATCTAGTCAAAGGCATTAGTGAAAGGTGCCTTAGATGTACATTCGATATGGTGTGTTTCGATGTACTAGATAGACTAGCATTAGATCCAAGGATATTGATGTCCTTGATGATGTTGTAAAGGAGTAGATCTTCTTTGGGATTAGTCGTTGGTGTAGTGTGGTAGTAGTTCCTCCATTGCAATCGAACTAGGTGCTTAGCCTAGTACCTAATAAAGGGTAGGCGACGTTGTGAAGGTGTAGTTCACCTTGGTGTGAAAGAACTAGGTACTTAGACTAGTACCTTATAAAGGGTAGGCGACGTTGTGTAGGTTTGGTTCACCTTGGAGTGAAAGAACCCGGTGGTTAGCCTAGCACCGGAAAAAGGGTAGGCGACGTTGTGAAGGCTTCTCCGCCATAAGGAGATTGGTGTAGTGTTTACGAACTCTCAAGTAGGTGACTTGGGAGTGGAGTAGGGCAAGGAAGGTGTCCTTGTAGCGAACCACTATAAATACTCGCGTTGTGTTTTGTGCTTTACTCTTATCTTTTCATTACATATCTTTATATGCTTGTTTATCAACATCCAACACACATAACCAAATAGATTGACATAAGTCGATCTAAATAGTTTAAAAGGAAGTTTTAATTGGTAAAACTATTCAACCCCCCCTTCTAGTTTTCCACACAACCATTTCTCAGGGAGACTGTTCACAAAGCCAACATTAATTTCATGTTTTGACAACTTGACACCATCATTTTACAATTCATTTAACAAGGTTTTATACCGGGTATAAGTTTGAGAGAGGGTTTCAATGTATTTAGCTCTGAAGGTATTTTACTCAAGTTTCAGATCCATGATCCTGTTTTCCTTGGTATCTGAGGGACCTTCATAGCTGTGAACCAAGTCATTCCATGTTTGTTTTGTTGTACTACAGCTAATGACTGACTTCATTACATCATCAGGGAGACATGATATGATGATGCTTTTGAGTCTTTGGTCCTGATTCACTACCCTCCTCTCATCTTGGGTCCACTGAGCTTCTGGTTTTGCTAAACCTTCAGCAGTTTTAGGGACAAATGGACCTTCATTAATACACTTAATGTAATAAGGTTCCATCCCAGTTAAGTAGCAAAGCATACGCTTTTTCCACTTGCTAAATTTATCAACTTCCAGTCGAGGGGCAGCAGCAGATAGGCTCCACCCTTTTTATCGACTAGTTGGGGTACTTCACTTTCAGCCATATTAGGATCCTGATTTTAAAAACGTTTTGAGTGGCTTGAAAAGGGTTTTATAAATCAGCCTGTTCTGATACCACTTGTTGTTCCCGTATCACAAATAGCAAAATCAATAATTAAGAGTAAGTGTGATCCATGACTGAACTAAAGCAATTAAAATAAGTTTTTAACAATATAAAAACACAAGGGATTTTTCAACGTTTATATTCTTTATTAAAACAAATAAAAAAGAATATATTACCTAAGTGCTTGCGGAACAACACTTGGGATTGAATGACAAGTATAGATGTGCACTCCTCATTAAGCTTAGGCTAAGTCTAAGCACAACTATCAGGAACCACTGAGCTATCTCAGGGACATAGTCGTATTTGGAGGAGTGAAAGTTGCTTGTGTGTGTTTTTCACAATTAATGCACAAGCTTAACTTTCACTCATACCATATGGCTATTTACACAAGTATGATTTTAACTATATTCTAAAAGACAAACTGACAAAATCTATAGAGACAAAATACTGATGCATTTTGTCTCTGTTTACAAGAACCTATTTGGGTAATAGACAAGGCAGCTTTCTGGGTGTCAGTGATGACACTGATCCTGGTTGTTAGTCTTTCAGTGAAAGTTTGACTTATGGCATATAAAGACTCTTCCTTATAAGTTCAAACTTATTCCGCCTTATCCCGCCCATTCTTCAGTCTTCTATTCTTCAGTCTTTGTCTTCAGTGATCGTAGTTGGTGAGGAGTTTTGGGATTCAGTGAGTTATTGTTATCACTCACTGAATCCATCATCTTCTTCTTGATTCAGTCTTCACCCATTGAGTTCCGCCTCACTGAGCGGAGAGATTTTTCTTCTTTGTCTCGTACTGAGCATCCTGAATATGACTCACTGAGTGGATATGCGCTCAATGACTTGTTAGAAATCCTAAAATTAAAAGGTTTAGGTATTCACTTAATCCAACAATACCTTAAATTGTCCATGATTTATGCATATGAAAACAAACACCACCACCTGATAACGTACAAATTAATGAAATAAATCATACGTAGTAGTTGTCAAGGTTTTATCCACTTTATTTTTTTTTCTTATACTAAAACATTTAGGATATACTAAAATATTTTTATAAAATTATTCATAAAATTTAATGTTATATATTTCAAATAAATTATGGATTACACATATCTTATGGTTGTTCCGCTTGTGCAGTCTCAAACTCTCAATATCATTTGATAGACATGTTTAACTCGTATATCTATGTCTCTTTCAATATATGGCTGTCCTACTTGTGGATTATCATGGTTTCTAACTTTTTATTTATTTATCAAAAGGTATTTTATGTACTTTATTTAGGGGTGGGGCGTTAAATTATATGAATCCTATCAGTTTGTCTTTCGGTTCATGAAGGTTTAGATAATGGTTGTTTTGTTGGATAAAGCTGTTAAGATCGAGATTTTACAATGAACGGTTTTCATTTTTACAAGATCAAAATTGTAAGATTAAATTGAGATCGAAAGATCTTACTTAAATGTTCATATGTCTTTATACATATAGTAATTCTTAGTTAAAACTTATATTGTAACAAATTTATGAAGAAACAAGAGTTCAAAAAATTATAACATAGTTGAAATGAAACTCATAGGGGTTTAGAATATTAATCTATATAACCGGTGATTTAGGACGATTAATCTTTTAGTCTAAAAATCTATATATTCAACACTTATATGACAATTATAGTTCTTCATTCTTGTTTTATTAATCAACTTTAGCAAAATACATTCGTTTATAGTTTTAAAAAAAAATTGAGAGAAGTAAAATCGGATCGGAACGAGATCTTACAATCCTATAGTAAGATCGAGAGCTTACGTAAGATCCCATGTCTTCAAAGATTCTACGGAGGATGGACTTGTTTTCGCTTAATAGAATCGTAAAATCGTACGATTTTAAGAACTAGATCATGATCTTAACAACTAGAGTATGTTTTTGGGTAACGATGTTATATTTAAAATAAAACCTAGACTACTTTTTGTTTTATAGTTTAATAATTAGCTAACAACTTTTATTTAATCTATAATAATAACTCTAAAAATAGATAATGAGTAGGTTGGATGTAGGCTTTTTATTTGATCACATTGTATTATCACTTCGTTTTATTACAACTAGTCATATGATTTTACTTATTCAATATATATAAGATACGATACAAATAGCGTACGTAGCCATGTTCAATCTAAATTTCTTGCCGTTCAAAGAAAAAATGTAGCCATGGTACCATTTATCGTTTCTAAGAAGAAAGACAGATTGAAAATGAGGACTTTGGAATACAATCGTGTGAGAGATGACTCGAAAAAGGGAGTTAAAGAGGCACAAATCGGAAAAATAAAGGAAATAATGTTTCACACTCATGTCGTATAACATAATACGACTCTAACAACCAACTATACTAAAGATGTGTACAAATTAAACACACTATTAGCTTCCGATTTTGCCAAAATGACAAGTTTGACGCTACATCTTGCAGAATCGCTGGTAACTGATAACCCTGACGGGTTCATGATAATGTGAGATACAATGCTCAGAGACTCACTCAGTGCGACCTGCTCAAGTTAGTGTTTGTTCACGGTAGAAGCCCGACTATCTCCCTACAAAGTTTTTTTTCACTTAGTTTAACCCGTAAGTTATTTAACCTAGCTAGCAAATTCCTTTGACACAAGGCTTTGTTTACCTTTCTCAGTTACATGTGAATCTACTCATGTCAAATCTACTCACATCTAATTAGAAGTGGTACATTTCAAAATAATACATGATGATGTTGTGACAGGTGCCTTCTTAATGGCAAACCTAATACTACGGCCGCTAGCTTTCGGGTCATTAAAAAGATTAAGTCGATCACCAATTACATATATATTGACAATCTTAATGGACCCCTAACTTTTATTACACAAATATGACTAAACAATTTTCAATATTTTCATGAAAGAAATTAAAATACCTTATCCATTTTGTTTAAATGGTTAGTGGTTAACATCATATTTTTGTGGTCTATGTTTAAATGGTATACTATTAATTATTTAAAGACTTCCTCTGGAAATTTGTTTTCACTATTATGTACATGTATATTTTCAAGCCTACTTTCTAGACAAGTGAAAAAGAAATGGACGTTTGCCATTGAATTCATAGGGGGATCTATTATGATTACGATGTAAAAATTAAATGCCAAGACCAAGAAGTAATGTATACAATTATGGAAAACTTAAAAATAGTAACTAAGGTTACTATTCATAAAAATTTAAAAAATACCTCCTCAAACAATAAAATATTTTCATAAAACACCCTAAAGTATAAATTTTTTTAACAATTAAATACTATATTAAACTATAAGACATTTTCATAAAACCCTTTAAAGTATAAACATTTTCATAAAACACTCTAATTTATAAGTATTTTTGTACATTCAAGAAAAGATGCACGGTTCTTTAGGCAAGAGAATAGTGTTTTAAACCGAACCGGCAAGTAAACCGAATTTTCCGGTTGAACCAATGAACTGGCCGATCCGGCTCAAGTATTTATTCCAATTGAACCGGCCGATCTGGCTCAGGTCTTTACTCCATCCGGCCGGTTTTCAAAGCACTGCAAGAGATTACCTGATTTTAGTTTGTGTGACAATGAATTCTTCATAAATTAGCTGGCAAAATATCAAAAACCATGACTAAAACAAAAAGAAAGAAAAATAATATATTACTCGTGCAAAGCAACAAGAATTATCTTTTGTCGGTGTTGGATATACTGGGTAGTCTTCAACGGTTTTTCTCCTTCACGAGTAATAGTATTGGGAGGGAGAGCGTTTTTATGTGTGTTGAGATTGTTGTAATGTACCGTTAAGAAGAAGAGTAAAATGTGAGAATTTTATTGCATCCGTATCAGTTTATGAAGTTTTATGCATGTTTTAAAGATAATTTAGTTTTCGTCGTCAGTATGTACAATATTAAGGTTACATTATACGTAAAGTTCGGATTAAAGATACGAGTGACAAGTTAAATATTGGCAACATCATAAACAATAGGAAAACGATTTATCCTCCTTCTGTTTTTCCTAATTCAAAATATGATAAAGTAATTGGATGGTGAAATTGTAGGTCATTTAACTCATCTAATGAAAACATGACATTTTTAACTAGGAAGATAATTAGAAAGATTTGTAGGAAGATAAATCATTTTCGTAAACGGAAAATATCCTAGAGAAATGTATATTTGTTTCGAAGTTACTAAGTAGACTTCAAGAATAAGTTTGAAGCTAGAACCAGTTTACTTACTTATCCGGTCTTTTAAACATTATTTCAGACCATATTTCCCCTCCACGGAAAGACATTTTTAGGGATGAAATCAAAACTTTGTCTTACTATTGGACTAGTCATAGGAAAAAGAACTTTCATCCAATTTGGAACATTTAGATCCTTGATCCAATAAATGCTTGTAATAGTTTTTTGTAACTTTTCTATTTTCTAGCTTCTCGCTAGTATTTATATAATTTCACCGTTAAAAAAAATAGATAAATCTCAAACACCGGTTATTATAGGTTTAATTGATAATAACCATTTAACACTCCATTTAAGCTAAGAAAAAACACCTCTACCCCCAAAGGACAAATTCAACACAAGGATATGGTTTCTCTGCCAAAACCCTAAAAATAATCACAAAAGAAGTTATAGCAATGTCACCATCACTTACTTGTTTCCTTTTAGGTCTTATACAAATTTGTGAAAGTTTATTTTTTCCAAAGGTGATTTCACTGAATCATTATCTATTTTTAACTTTTCTGTTTCCAACATCATATATCTACATGATTTGTTAACTTTCCATATTTGTAATAATGCCATTTAAGTACATATACAAACTGTCGAATACCAAAGTAAAACATCGATTATTAAATCAATATGATTCATTGTTTAGGCGTTATTAGACATGCATCAACACATGGCCAACTGGCTAAGAATTAGATGTATAGTATAGCTATTGATCAATAATAAAGATCTATGTTTTGATTTTGAAAAATATGTTATATCTTCATTGATTATAAACTTTATTAATTCAGCCAAACTTAATAGAGTGTTTAGATACAACTCGCGAGACGGGATTTTATAACAACAATTTGTTAACATAATGATATTGTGGTTATATGTTTTCGTTAATAATTAAATAGTTGTGACTTGTGAGGACATTAGTAGTTTATTTGAGTGGAATAGTAATATGCATTCAAAAAGTTGCCATGCGTTTAAATAATTGTCGTATTGTTATGCCTTCATATTTTATGGGAGGTGACTTGCACTCTTTTCAAATCGATTGACAAGCTCTAATACAAAGTGTTTTAATATTTTATACCTTCATATCACTTTTACTCATATTTACCCCTATAAATATATAAATGTCAAGACACTTAAAATTAAAATATGTTAATCAAATAAAAAAGTGTACAAATCACCTTCCATATTTTATTGGATGTGCCAAGTTTAGAGGAAATTAATGGTTTAGTTAAGTGAAATAGTAATTAATAACATAATAGTAATTAGACTTTTCTCATTTTGATAGGTTTAAGCAAATTATAACTTGATCATTTAATTTATCTTTATATATCTAGTCTAGTATATAGACCACTATAGATAAATACTATCATTGGTTTTAATGATCATTAAAGAAACTCTTACAATTCTAAAAGCTATATTATCATGTGCGATGTGCCTTACATAGATTATGAGAGATGATTTACACTTTTTAATTTTTAATTTACACACTTTAATATACAAGTAGTTAAAGCAGAATGTTAATATTATACAAGTATCTAATGCATGAATTAAAGTGTCTTAATTATAGGCATACTTCATTCTTTTTGGTTTGTATGTGTTGTAGGTACTCATCCCATTGATATGAGCGTAAATAAGGACCTCGCTTTTACATCACCTAACGATAAGTAAAAGCTATTCTTTGCAGCCACCCATTAATCGTCTTTGTACGCAAAATGCGCACGTCTGTTCATTTTCAATTTCTTGGGATTATATGTGCATCATGCAACAGATAGTATTCGTAATTACTCACAAAATTCCATTTCCAAAGTTATGCAATCTCTCGCTTAACCTTAATTGGCTTACTATAATAGATCCTTATCAAATCATTCCATAATCTCACACTAAATAATGTGGGGTAATTAGCCACTCATTATCCCTTGTGTAATCACTTTGAATAGACAATTACGTAATCGCATTTTGTAAGGATTATAATTACTACACTATACTTGTGGTTTAGTAATGTTTTAGACTGCAACTACTTGAGGAAGATCATGACAGGAACACTTGAAATACGATATGTTAGCAATGCCTTTAAAATGTCTTTTTTTTTTAAGCTTTTACTGTAGTGGTGGTGGGCTAAAATGTGGTTCACCTCGGAAAGTCTCGTGACTTGTGACTATATGAGTCCAGGAATCGAGAATATGTTAAGAAGTACACGGTAGAAGTATAAGTGCCCATTGGGTCGTGACTAATCACATTATGCCCGTGAGTCATCAGGTGCTAATTACTTGAGGCTAGGTTATTGAGGAAGGATCAGTTAACACCCAAAAAGGATGCACATGTTCAGGGTTTCTCTGTTGATTTTAACCTACCAGTGAAATATTTCTACTCATATATAGTTGAACATTTGACAATCTTGGCAATCATGATTTTAGTACCACACAACATTCAATACTTTTCCGTACTTTTTTTTCTAGTCATTTGAGCTAAATATAAATAGACTAGTTATATTTCAAAACAAAAGATGCGCTCTAAGGATGGTGGCAATAGTGACCGAAAGCTTGACCGTTAATTTAGCGTCATGACGGTTTCTCTCTTTAACCGACATCACCTAGTGTAACTAACATCACCACTAAAACGGATTTTGGGCCAATTCAGTGCTCGATGGTCTCTTACTAGATTTAAACATAAATTAGACTAAGTATAAGAAGACTAGCTCAGCGAGCAACCTCAGCAAGGTGATGCGGAGTCAAAGACAACATGAAGCGCTCGCTAGCTTATGCGGAGTCAACTAGTATGTATAAGAACCAAAAGCGGAAGGACAAAGGTTCATCAGAGATCGACAATGCCTTGATGATCCTATGAACTCTGTGATCCAACCAACAAAGCTTAGCTCAAAATATCTTATAGACATTTAGGCGGGACTTTTCAAGAAAACAAATGAGCGAAATAAAATGTATCTTCGAGAAAGTCAAAGACAAGTACGAGTTGGTGAAATTGGAGTAACAATTGTCATCACTGTTCCTCAAAAGGCAAGGTTTTTGTGTTTTCAAGAATAGAATTATTTAGTGGAAGATGTATTTCACCAGTAAATGCTTGACACGTCTCAACAACACTCACGTGACAACCTCATTTGTCTCTTATATACAAAGAACGTTGGTCAATATAAATGCTATCCCTTCCACATTCAAAATCACATTTTTTAAACTTGATTAGATGTAAAATGAACTGAAAAACTAGTTCCAACATTAAAATTATTGTTAGAATTTTTATTTACTTTAGTTTTGATTTTGTCCATCAAAACCATTCTTTTTACCAAAATCAGTTGGATAGCTAATTATTTTAAAACATCAATCAATAGAATGCCCATTGTAACCACATTTCTCACAGACAATATGAGAAACATTGGTGTTACCGCCAAATCTCCTCCTATTATCAAAAAGATTTGTTGCAAAATCAGAATTCCTATTTTCTTCACATTTGATTTATCCAAAAAATTAGACACAAAAGCATAGGTATGAGAGCTTTGAGACAAGGAATACGCAATATCTCTATGAGAGATTCCTCTCTAGAAATTATAGCATAAGCACCCTTTACATCAGGTAAAGGCTCCCATAAAAAAAATGTTACTGCTAGTTTGCATATACACGTCATCAAGACCCATTAAGAATTGCATCAGTTTAAATAATTGATTATACTTCTTAAAATCCTCAACAGCATGACAAGTGCATCTATGTAATTGAACTAATGCATTAAATTATTTCCATAAAGCATTTAATTTATTGTAATAATCAAGAGTAGAAGTTCCATTTTGACACAAAGAATTAATTTTCTGATGCAAATTAAAAGTCACATAATCATCAACTTTATAATAAGTTTCTTACAATTCTTGCCAAACCACATTATTATTATTATTATTATTATTATTATTATTATTATTATTTATTTTTTATTTTAATTTGACCCAAATATAATTCCTTAGTAAATGAATTTAGAATCCAATCCAAAACTATAGCATATTTCATTGTTTCCATAAAACTTCATCAGTATTGGATATTTTACAAGATCCACCAATAAAACTAGTTTTATTCTTAGCATCTAATGCATTTAACATAACACATGACCAAACATTGTAACTTTAAGTTCCTTTTTATTTAATGAATACAACAATCAAAGTACTGGAATCATTTGGATGCAAATGCAAAGGACTACTAGAATCAAGTCTATTAATCTGTGTAACGTTATAATTATCAGATGATTTATTGCCAATACGTTCATTTTGTTCATGATTGTACAATAAATCGTACTACCAGGCCTTCGATGGTGATCGAAGGGTATGAGGGGTGTTATGCTTGCGCCAAACTTGTAGCCAATCTGCAATAAGAAATAGAAGACACTTCGTTAAGTGATTGCGCAGGGGTTGGACCTTGCGAACCACCTCCGGCGTGCAAGTAAGTATGTGATATGTGTTGTAAGTAATGTTAAGAGTTTGTAAGGTAGTGTTGAATAAACATACCATTGAAATGACTCGTCTAATATATTTATAGGTAGAAAAATAAGCTTGGAGAGTGTTTGCACATGTTTCGGAGATCATGGGGGTGTCCAATGATTTATGGTAACCACTAGGGCTTCATCCCCACTCTCTCTGTCTTGGCGGGAAAGCTAAGGGGATAGTGGGAACGTGGTTAAGACCAAGTCAAGTCCTTCTTTGTCTTAGTGTTTCCAAGGTCAGACCCCGAAGGGCTTAGGCCTTTGATTGGGGACTTCCCAATTGGTAACCATATCAATGATGAATGATTTTACGCCATCGATGACTTAGGGACTTAGTCCTTCGTTATGAAGATTCGACTGAGGCCGAAGGGGAGTCCTTCGACCTGATCGGAGGGTACGTCATCAAGCCCCCAGTTGAAAGTGATGTGTACGAATGAGGATATATTGCTTACGACTCAAAAATACACACGAAACCCCCCTTTGTCACAAAACTGGACATAAGGTGTAAAGTTGGATATGTACTGAGTGCGCATTTAATGTGAGGTACTTAGCCAAACCACCCCATTTTCGGTAATCCCAAAACGTCATTTCAAATTTTGAATTGGGTTTTAAGTCCGGATGTTAGATGATCCAAGGGACACGTGTATGGCTAGGATTTAAAATAAAATAGGGTATATAATGCTTGACACAGTGAACCCTAAATCACTTTTTATCCCACGCCCAAAATTCTACACATACAATCATGTGCTTTCGATCTAGTGTCCGACCAAAAGGTAAAGTATTCCTCCTCTACTGTTAAGTTTTCTTACTTTTGTGTTGCATAAAACCATAATAGGTGCTAATGTGAAGTTCACCATAAGGCAACAAACTTGCACCTTGTCGAAGGAAGAGCTTCAGGCCTTCCTTACAGACTATCCCATCCCTAAAAATTTAAGATAATGCTTACTAATAGACACCAGGGCATTTATGATGCACCAAAAGGGTATGTGGGTCTGTACACACATGCTTTTACTACCTCTAATCTAAGGATAACTTTGCATCCATTGTTTCTAGAGCTCTTTCAATACTACGAGGTACACATATCTAGGTTTAACCCGTTTGGCTTAGCCAAGCTTACCACATACATTGTAATGTGCAAAGCATATGGGTATAAACCATCATTAATCGTGTTTAAAGGGTTTTGAACATATACCATGGAGGAGATTGGTTGACTCTAGCTAAGAGAGTGAGCATGATGTGCCTCATTTGATTGAGAGACCTTTACCAACATCGAGAATTGGAAAGAAGTTCTTCTATATCCGGGATACCATTGTACCCCCAAATACCTGCATTATTGGACCCGAGTTTCGTTTGACGAGAAGAGGTTCAATGATCCGTTGCCCTATCTGATGAAGAGGACCCTTTGTATCGGTGCTTGTGTCGTCATCTGGTTGATTGCCGGACCTTCCATGCCCAATCTTGTTCATGGCTGGCCTTGCTGAGAGTTGGGAGGGTTCTCCATTGTATCCTGAAATAGTTTATTGTGGAGAAAGTATGTATTTTTCCAATTAAATTAAGATTTAGGAACTTATCTGCTGATATTTATCTTTTCTCCTTTCTTGTCACAGGAATGGATTTCCGCAACTTCGTTGTGTCTGGTGGTGGTAAAGAGGTTAGCTTCATTCCCAAGGAGGCTAAGGAGGTCAGCTATGGTGTTGGCTCCCCATCTGCATCAGTGAATAATAATGGCGTGGATGCCCAAAGGATTGAGCGCATTTCATCTGCATAGCCTTCGAAGGAACAGGAGCCTGAGGAAGAGAACCAGCTTATAGAGAATGTTTCGAATTCTGATGACCCTGCCTCGGAGGACCAGGTTGTGGTCGTAGGGTCCTCTGGCATTGCTGATAGAGTCCGAAGTAGGAAGGGTACGAGTGCCAAAGCTGCAAATTCTGCCTCTAAAAGGAAGTTAATATTGCCAACCCCTCCGTCTCGTAAGACTCGTCAGAAAAGTGCCCAGGGTAAAGCAGTGGTGTTTCCTGCTATCGAAGGGCCTAGTGATGAAGACATCCATGGTAAGCCTGCATCCTTGTTATAAAAAATTCCTTATAGTTTATTAGTCTAATAATCATATGACTGCTACAGGTCTTCCTAACACGAAGGAGCTTCCGGCCCCCTTGGCTTGTCACTTGCTGGTGGAGCGTGTGACCCCGCCTAGTTGGAAAGGGGTGTTAGACAACAGGTCCCTGGAGAGTCTTTGTGACATGCATTACAAGAGTTACACAAGGCAAGCTGTACTTGATAATCAGTTAAATACTCGGACAAGAGAGCTCTGCGTCTTTGTAAAGGCTGCAAGGAAGAGATGGATGTAATGCTTGCTAGGGAGAAGGCAAGAGATAAACAGATGTCACGGTCTGCAGGCCAAGTGTGAGGAAGCCATGAAAGACTTCGAGAAGAACCCCCTAGTTCAGGATCTCCGAGCAGATGTCAAGAATCTTGAGGCACAACTTGCCAAAAGCCGCGCTAAGTGCAGCAGGCTAACTCTTGAAGGAACCAAAGTCACCAGCTACAAAGAACAACTTTCTGTGTTGACTACTAAGTGTTCAGGTTATGAAGCAGAGAGAACTAGGCTCATTGAGCAGGAGATCAAGCTGAGGGAAGAAGTTGATGGTGGACCTTCGCAGACAAAATTTTGAAGAAGGACAGGATGAACTTGGTATCCAAAGTCATTCCTTATATTGCTATGGAGCTCTACCACAGTGACGAAGTGGGTGAAGTGGTGGGAAGGTTGGTTAATGCAACCATCTTCTATGGCAAGTGCACCACACTTGAAGAGGTAGCAGCTACAGGCAAACCAATGGTGCTTTCGGATGTCCCCTATTACAGGTCCACTGCTGAGAAGGAATATGACGAAGCTGGTAATGCTTTGTCTACTGCTGAGTTCCCTTTCCTTTTTGAGGCCACGAAGGACCCTACGGCATCCATTGAGGATCTCTTGTCGAAGAAGCCCCAGAAAGTTCGGCCTGTCTCCCCCAGCAAAAAGACTCCATCTGCCAAGGTTCCATCCCCTAGATCTGCTAATCCCACTCGTTCCAAAGTCTGATGAAGGCTACCCTGTTTTGTAGTAATTTGATCCCCAGGGTGGTATGTACCATGTTTATAACAATTGTCCTATGTCTCTTTCCAGGCTGAGGCCTGATGAAACAATTAACTGTGTGTTGGTTAAGGCGATGGCCTTATGTTTATACAATGTTTGTGAACAGATCGTTAAGGCTTCGACACGGCTTCTGGCTAGGTGAACTAGCATAAATTAAAGTATCTAATACTGGAGACTTTGTCTCATTTTTGTTAAGTTTGATTCTTCTCGTACATTTCATATGCATGTATCTTATTTTACAACCTAAGGCGTATGGTAGATGCATAGCCTCATTGTGTGTAAATTCTGCACCAAGAATATAGCAATCGTATAATTTAATTGCTGACAGAGGGTCGCGACCCACTCCGTCTTTATCATTTGGGTAGCATAAGGCTTGGAATACTGTTGATCCCAGTTGAGCAAACGATCCTTATAGAAACTGACTTGATAATAACTTGTTAAATATTACGCGGAATTTAATATTCAACCTTAAGAAGAAAAACAATAACAATAACTTTTAAATACCTCAATTATATTAATAACGAATACTCTAACCAGTATTAGGGTTTTACAACCTTGAAGTGTATCGACCTTAGATATAAAACATACGTACATCTAATCTAACCTAGGACCTCCTTTTATAGGCTAAGGAGTCCTTTACATAATCAATCGTAACCTACAAGATAAATATCTTTCCATATTTATCTAATACAAAACATTAAACCGACATATCAATTAGCAGTGTTTACAATACATTAACAATGGTTACATATACTACTAGCAGTGGTTTAACTTCAGCAGTGGATATATTCTTCTGGCAGTGGTTTCCTTTACTCTAGTCGTGGTTCCAATACTTAGAATAATTCTTGTTATGAGGAACCTAAAACCCAACAATCCTCCCCTAAACTTGATACATTCATATAGAATTCTCAAGTTTCCTTTGATCCCAAAACATCTGTATTGGAGGATGGATCCAAACACTTAACAATTTTAAAAATGTTTTCATACTTCAACAACAAACTGTAAGCTTGATCATCATAGGGTTTCAGCATCTTTAAACCACCAGGCTTCACCATCTGAGCAATAACTCCTGGATAATTATTCAGTTGAGGATAATCACCTTCTACAAGCATATGAATAAGTTCTCCGAAGCATCAACACATGAACTCCACAAGATTGATATAAAACCATCTTGTAACTTGACCATTGTAGAGTCCTTTCCATTCAGGTTCATCATGAGTAGGTTCAAACAAAATCTTCAAGTGATGATAAACCATTCTCTCATGATAATCATCCGGACGTACATCACCAAATTTATTCTTATACGACTTCCAAAGATTCATCGATTATCTCTATCCGGATATTGAAGCATTTGTGAAAATTTCTCAAACTCGAAACTTCATTATCGACTCTTTGAATTTTCCAACATCCTTCACTTCCATTAAGCTCAAATGTATAAGAAATAATTTGATTACCATTCACTTCTGATTTGAAATTCTTCAAACTGTTGTCTCAGCATCGATTTTCTCATTCTCCTAGACTCCTCATTCCCTCCAAACTTGGCCTTAATAGCCAACCATATATCCTTAGCATCCTGCATGAAGTGAAAATCACTCAAGTGATCCTCAGGAATAGCTTGAAGAAGAATCGTTTTCACTTTGGTTTCTCTCTGAACCACCAGTAACTCTTCAGAAGTTTTAGGAGGAACGAAAGTCATGTTACCATCGGCATCTGTGGTAGTCCTCTTCAAACTGTTTCCCTTCCTTACAATCTCCCACATATTCCAATCAATGTTGGAAATCCAGTTTTGCATCTTCATTGCCCATAAATCATATTCTTCCTTCTTTAGATAAGGAAACTTAGCGTTCTTGTTCGAGAGACTTAGTTGTTGCGGATGGGTGGTGTTTTGGTTGTTGGTGACATCCATACCATCATCGATCCGGCATGGTGTATGTTGTTTTGGTTGTATGGGTGATTAGAAAAGATTGTTCTTAGTATCGTGAGACTCTCTCCGGCTCGATACCACTTGTTGAAACGTTAGATCTTGATAGATCTTGAGCACTCGAGATCGTTAGTATTGCTTATGTAATCACAAACAAACTAATAGACAATCTCTACAACTTATATTCTTTAGCGGAAATCAAATATAAGCACAAACACAAATAACTAAGAACACGTTGATCCTCTATGGATCTTTATATTACTAAAACTTTGTTTTCAACTCGTTCCATTCATCATACTATTGTGTTCCTTTTATAGACAAGGAACCCTAACTTGTTTCTAAAACGTATAAACTTAAAACTAAATAAGATATACATAATCACTTCCTAATAAAGCTCATGCATATCCTAACTAACTATAGAAAACACGAAATAACTATTTCAGAAACAAACTACACTCTATATAACTTGCAGATTCATTCTTGACATAAACATTGAACTTTGAGAATCCTTCGACATAAACATCAACAAAATTCTAACTTAGTAGAATTCCCAACATTTTAGAACTAGATTCCTCCCGAATCTCGATTTTCTCTTTTGTCTACTCTTAATCCACTCTTCTTCTTTTCGTAATTCATTGGATTAAAATCCTCATTAATCTTCATACATCTCGGATAAATTTCTTAAATCCTCTCAAATGAACACTATCGAGATTTTCAGAAATATGTATACCTGAATTCTTGATAATCTTCATTGTCACATTTCTCATCTCACCTTTTGTAGGAGGTTTCTTCCTTATAACTTGCTTTTTCTCCTTCCTGATCCTCTTTGCCCATTCACCCAAGATTCTGGCTCTTTCATCAATAGATAACAATCCCACTCTTGAGTTGTGTACTCATTATGTATATCATTAGAAGCTTGAAGATAGGATTGTGTATTATTCCATTCATCTAGCCATTTCTGAGTAGCTTCTTCTTTTCTTGCTTTTCTTTCTCTGCGCTGCTTCTTGACTTCACGGACCTCTTGTATACTCTTCATCATAAGCAATCTATTCTTCTCTACTTTTAAACTTCAAAGCGGTTCGAATACCTTTTCCACTTTCCAATGTCGGTTGAGCCACCTTCTTCTTCAAAGGCTCACCAATAATCAAATTCTTACTCAAAGGTTTAGGTGTAGGTGAAGTAGATTTAAGAACTAATGGAGCGGTGCAATGGTAGGTGTAGGATTAGATGAAGTTTTACTTAGATTTATCAATGTACTTGCAACTTCCTTTTCAACTTTTTTGGTTTTGGGTGGTGAAATAGAGGTAGTTGTGACAATTGTAGATGTGGTTGTAACAACAGTGGTTGATTCTAAGGTGGGAGTGGTTGTGATTACCTTTTGTGAAGTTGTAGTAGTGGTTTCATTAACACCAACCGTGGTTGTAGAAACACTGGCAATGGTTGTGTTCTGCACCACCTCATTTTCTTTTCCTTCTACCATAATCTTCAAGGTTTCAAGAACAACCTCATTCCCATCTTTATCAAACACTACAAAATGCTCTCCTTGATCTCCACTATCCACATCCTCTTCCATATTCACATCAACAGCTTCCCCTGAATCCAAGCCTTCACTCCTCCCCTGTTTGGGTACATTCTCCAAAATACCATCCTTTGAGAAGTCCACCTTCTTTTTCTGAATCCTAACCTTTCTTAGAGCAGCAATCCCAGGTCTTCTGACTTTTCCCAGCACAAACATTCTGTGCTTCAACCTCCTTATCTCTTTGCCCTGAAACACAGCTAACTCCTGAAGACTTGAGATTGTATTTTCCATAGTTGTACATTTAACCGTCAATTCATGTAATTGTTCAAGAATATCCTCCCCACTTCGACCTGTGTTAACTGGTCCGAGAGGTGGTTCATTGGAAAAGTCATCATGTACCTGATCATTAGCCGTCAATTCAATATCATGTTCCGAACTACCCTCATCACTTCGACCTATGTTAACTGGTCCGAGAGGTGAATCCTTGGGTAAAGAAAACATAGCACCGAGACTGGCGATCATCTATGCACCCCGATTGAGCCAGTTGGCTGTGGATTCCTCCACTGTGTTGAGTTCACGAGAACTCTCCACAATAGGAGTTGCCAAAGGTTGGGTCTTATGTATGTTTCCAACGTCTCGATCAAGATCTAAGCATGAATCGATCGAAGCCCTTCCAATCATGTCACCTCCCAACTTGTGACAGCCTCATGAGTTACACCACTAACACCACTGAGGTAGCTTGGTGCTCTTCCTTCTCCTAGTCCACAAAATAGGTTTAGCGGTGAATCCAGTTGACTAGCGGTGGGTTCACATTCATGAGCGATGGATGCGGGTTCATTGAGCGGGGTTGGGATCATTCTCAAACTCGGGAATATCGTGCAAATTGATCATGTGTGGGAACAATGGGACAACTCTTATTTGGAAATTTGGGTTCGATTCCTCATATGTGCAAAACCTTAGGAAGCATATAATGCACCTCATACTTCCTATTATGTTCAAAAGGCTGCGACTTGGCATTCCACAATAAGTTGAACAAACCTAGGATACAAGTAAAATTTACGCTTCTTCCTAATATTCTCGCACTAACCCTTCATAAATCATCCTAGACCAATTAAATTTCCTCCTTCGGATAAGCAGTTATAGCGGTTGCAATTTTGGAGGAAATTCATCGAACCAGTGGTCTTGTTACTCACACACATCAATAAAGTGTGAATCAAAACTTCCATTTAGAGAAAACATACCTTTCAAAAATTTTACCTTGTCGCCCCTTCTTGTATAACCTAATCTTTCTAAACCATCAA
This sequence comes from Chrysanthemum lavandulifolium, assembly GCA_022545495.1. Lineage (NCBI taxonomy): Eukaryota > Viridiplantae > Streptophyta > Magnoliopsida > Asterales > Asteraceae > Chrysanthemum > Chrysanthemum lavandulifolium. The sequence continues at coordinate 59,133,173 of CM040244.1, read as the reverse complement.
AAGGCGCATCATCATAAAGATTAACTATACCATCAAGCATCATCCAACTTTAAAATACCTCTAATAACTTCCTCATCAACCAAAACCTCATTCTCATCAACAATGTAACTAAAAACCTCTACACCATCTCTCTCCTCAAGCTTAGCATTTCCCGAATTGATGTACATATGACTTAAGAATAGTGATTGTTCTTTATCAAATAAGAAACAAGGTTATGGGTTTTGGAATACAATTGTGATTGGTTATGAGATATGATGTGGGATTTGAGAAATAAGTAGGTGAGAGTGGTTAGGGTTTATGTTGAGCGCCAATTGGAAGGGATTTGAAGATCAATTAAATGATCCGGCAGTGATTTGGGGAAATATGTAGCACCAAAGTTACAAAACAACCCTCAAGTATCCATCAATGAGAATATACTAGCAATGGATTGAAAACCATTAGCAGTGGTTTGAAATGCCCTAGCATTCGATACAACAACCACACTCCAATCAGTTGACCAAGATTACAAGAACCAAATCAAGGCCAAAAATAGTGAGATTATGCAATAATATGAAGAATTACAAAAGATTCACAATTTTTTTTTAATTTTTTTTAAGACTAAAACTAAACAGCAAAAGCTCCAAAAACCTCCAAAGTATACAAACAATCCTTCATACATGCATATCACAAACATAAACCAAACACTGAAAGTATAGTTAAGGTTAGCAGTGGTTAGAAAAGAACTAGAAGTGGATTCAAAAAGTATACTGGCAGTGGTTAGACCAGTATTAACCACCCAGTCAACAGGTCAACTCCCAGTTATTAATCCGACCACCAAAGTCAAAGACTTCATTTACTCCTCAACAACTTATACCTTCCCCACATTAAAATTACTGATTCCATCTTAACTTCTATTAAAGAACATCATACTTACATATTTCCCATAGTACTAACATACCAACACTTCTCTCTCTAAAAAATATTTCAAAATCTGCTTAACCAAAAATCATCATGAGCCATTCAAATCCAATCAATGTCTTATCTGACAGCTCATTTTCGGATAGTGTTTGGGATGATAGTGATTGGAATTTTGTTACGAACAATCCGGGTAGAACAAAGAGAGAGGTGTTTGAAGAGGTTTCTTCAAGAAAAGAACCCATTTGGCCATGAGCACTACCCCTTGATTCTTGGTCCATCCTCACTCCAACCAATGCCTCAAGATGCCATCATCAAGGAAGATAGTTGGACATGAGCTCTTATGTATCTCCTTATGAAGATACAGATGATGAGACATCCACAAGAGTCTTGAGTGTGCCTCTCCTTGCTACAATAATCCCTCCTGAAGAGCTACAAGCATCACCTAATGTACCAATGTTGACAGCACCACCATCAGAGGGTCTTTCATCATCCTCACCACCTGTCAGAGGAAAGGTGATTGGGCTTGCATGCCCAAAGGTATGGAGGGTGATTGATAGGCGTAGGGCACCTAAAGTGATGCCTGAGTGGGCCTTTCCAAGGAAGCCTTAGGTGGTGGGGAAAGATGTGAAGCTTGTGGTCTGAGTTGGTTGTGTGAGCACTTTATGATGTAATCTCTTGTTAGCTGGTATCCATGGTTGTAACCACTACATTTCAGAATGCAGTTTATAAAATATGAATAATAGAACCATGTCTTTCCTTTTAAGTCTCTTGCATCCTTCTAACAGTGATTTAATTTCATTACTCTGCAAAATGGTTAGTGGGAACATAAAGAAACAAGCAGTGGTTTAAGCATAACTAACAGTGGTTAAGAGTAGCAATACTAAGATTAACTAATAACAAGACATAATTTTACAAACTTTTATAGAACACTTTGAGATTTAGAGATTAATCATTCCAATACTAACTACAAGGTCTTGAAACCTTCCCACATCAAAAGCTTTAGTGAGAAGATCGGCCACATTGAAATCGGATGGATTTTGACCATTTGAATCAACCTTTCTCATTACAATCTCTAATAAAATGGTGCCTTATCTCAATATGTTTGTTCTAGAATGTAAAAGCAGATTTTAATGATGCATATTGTATTGTTATTATCAATGTAAATCTTAGTATACTTGAAATTGTACCCAAAGTCCAACAATTGATTCTAAATTTAAAGCACTTGTCCACAACAACTAGCAGCAGCCACATACTCAGCTTCAGTTGTAGAATTGGCCACAATTGTTTGCTTTTTACACTGCCATGAAATTAGTCTTCTTCCCAAAAACTGACATCCACCAGTTGTAGACTTCCTATCCAAACTAGCACAAGCATAATCACTGTCTGTATAGGCCACCAAATCAAATTTAGAATCCTTAGAATACCAAAGGCCCAATTTAGGATGACCTTTAAGGTATCTAAAAATTCTCTTAACAACATTCATGTGTGTTGTGTTGGGTGTGACTTGAAACCTTGCACACACACAAACTGAGAACATTATATCTGGCCTAGATGTTGTGAGATACATCAAAGATCCAATCATGGATCTATACAGCTTCAAATCAACTTTGGGACTTCCATCATCAGGTAGCAGTGGTTTCTGAGTCTCCATTGGTGTACTAACACTCTTGACATCTTGAAACCCAAACTTCTTTAAAACACATCGCCACATACTTATCTTGACTAATGAAGATACCATCAGTCCTTTGTTGAACTTGCGGTCCCAAAAGAAAGTGAGTTCTCCTATGGAACTCATCTGAAACTTGTCATGCATAAGTTTCTCAAAGTCTTTGCATAGCTCTTTTTTGGTTGAGCCAAAGATGATGTCATCTACATAAACCTGAACTAGCAAAATATCATCCTTTAGCTTCCGTATGAACAAAGTTTTATCAATCAGTCCTCTCTTGAAGCCATTGTCCATCAAATAAGTAGAAAGGCACTCATACCATGCCCTTGGAGCTTGATGCAAACTATACATAGCCTTTTTCTCCCTATAGACCTTATCAGGATGATTAGGATCTTCAAAACCAGGAGGCTGACAAACATAAACCTCCTCTTCAATAGTACCATACAAAAAGGCACTTTTAACATCCATTTGATACACAACAAAGCTCTTGTATGAAGTATATGCCAAAAACAATCTTATAGCTTCAATTCTAGCAACATGGGCAAACACTTCATCATAATCCAAACCTTCAGTTTGTGTGTATCCTTGAGCAACCAACCTGGATTTATTCCTCACTACAATACCTCTTTCATCCCTTATTTCTAAAAACCCATTTAGTCCTAATAGCCCTTTTTCCATTTGGAAGGTCAACCAATGTCCATACTTCTTGAAGCTTAAACTGCAATAGCTCCTCTTGCATTGATTCAACCCATCCTTCTTATGATAAAGCTTCTTCAACTCGCTCGGGCTCCTTTTGAGACAGAAAACAAGCAAACAAACAATTTTGCAGATCTTTATGACTGTTCCTTTTGTGAAGTGATCGCAAACAAACCTTGTTCGGGAAAAGGTTGTTTATTCATAGCTCGCTTCTTGTTTGAACTGGAGTATTCGGATCTCCAAGAATTTGCTCTTTGGGATGATTCTTATGAACTCTAGTAGGAATTGGACTCTGTGATGACCGTGTCTAAATTAGTAAAATCAGTATCTTTGAAGTAGTTATCCTAGTTTTCATCATCAGTAGGAGTATCTCTGTCTTCCAAATCAGGCATGTCAAGATCAGTGGGATACTCATCATCACCAAACAATGGCTTGGCAGGGATTCCAAAGTAAGAATCATCATTTGTACTTGCAGCAGTGTTTGCACTTGTACTAGCAGTGGTAGAGATTGGCTTAGAAGAGGTTTTATTAACCTTAGCAGTGCTTTCATTTGGCTTAGCAGTGCTCTCAGAATGCTTCTTCTTTCTTTTAATTTCTTCTACCGACACTGGGTTACCTTTCAACAACTCTTCCTTATCTTAATGATGATCAACTTTATTGCCAGAATCCAAAACATCATCATCAGTGGGACCCTGCTTTTCAATGATGGGTGAGACAGAACCAGCTTTCCACTTTTCAACCAAATAGAACTCCTTTGGAGAATCGACTTCCTTAGAATTTGTTTCTTCATCGATTCCTTTGGTGTACCAGATCAATATTAGTGGAAGTCCTCGCAATGATAGGCTCATAATTCATAGATTTGGTTAGCATATCAATGTTAAACAACCATTCTGGTCCTTTGCTCTCAACATTAGGAGTCTCTTCACTAAACTTAACATGTAAGTTTTCTTCTACAATCCTGGTCCTCCTATTGTATACTCTAAAGGCTTTACTATTTGAAGAATAGCCCAAAAGTATCCATCATCTGCTTTCTCTTGAAACTTGCCTAGATAGTCTATGATATTTAAGATAGTAACAGGACACCCAAAAGGTTTTAGGAATGCAATCATAGGCTTCCTATCATGTAACAACTCATAGGGGGTATTGTTATGAGGCTTCACTACCTTGCTTCTATTTTGCACATAACATGCAGTTCCTACAGCTTCAACCCAAAAGGTAGTTGGTAACTTTGATTCTGACAACATTGTTCTATGACCTCAATTAGTGTTACATTTTTTCCTTTCACCACACCATTACATTGTGGTGTCCTAGCAACACTAAACTATCTTTCTATACCCTTAGACACACAGGCGATTCATCACATCATTCTTAAACTCGGTTCCATTATCACATTTGATTACTTTGACTTTATGGTTTACTTGATTTTCTATCTTAGTAATGAAACTCTTGAGGATCTCACTAGTCTCACTCTTAGCGACCAAAAGTATACCCAAGAAAATCTACTATAATCATCAAGAATCACTAGGCAATACCGCTTATGGTTCAAACTTTTAACAAAGGTAGGTCCAAATAAGTCCATATGAAGCATAAGCGGTGGTTGTGTAATGGTGTTTACGCTTTGGTCTTACAAGAGGCTCTATGTTGTTTTCCTTTCGGCGGGCCACACATAGTTCTTTACACTCAAAACCTTAGAAGGTAACCCTCTCACTAAGTTACCCTTTACCGGTTTATTGATTGTTTTGAAATTAAGATGTCCTAGCCTTCTATGCCACAATTTAGACTCATCTCATCGATGCCTTAGCAAACAAAAGGTTAAGGACCTATTAGGAATTACATCTTTAAGATTAAAACAATATATGTTTTCCTTCCTAGGAACCCTAAGTGAATATACTTTTCATCGTGAATTTTGAAATCGGGAGACACACAACACACTCGGTTTCCCAAAAGTACCCAAATTTTCTTATCACACATTTGAGAAACTTGAATAAATTGTACTTTAGTCCATGTCAGACGATAGACTTTTCAAAGTATAATTTCCTGCTACGATTGTGCCTCGCTAAATATCTTTCCTCCCTTGGATCATTGCCAAATGCCACATATCCTCCATCATAAGTTTCAAAATCCTCCATTGCTCCCATCCCATGTCATGTGCCTAGAGCAACCACTATAAAAATTCCTTTGTCTTTAGCTCATCTTGTAGATTGCCCCGCACATGAATTTAACCAAGTTAGTTCCTTTTGTGGACCCAAGCCAATCTTGACTTGGGTCCGCCTCTGCATCAATATAATCAAATTTATTTAGGTCCATTGATGCACTCGGCATGGTGCAAAACCTTGGTCTTAGGCTTCCATTGCCGACTAGTCGAGGCCTTTATAGCATAAAAATGATTCCCAACCAACGTGTCGGTTATCACCTTTGGAATAGTTAAAACTTCTTTTGTTTCAAATGGTGATATTCGCTTAAGAAGGAAACAGCTTGCTTAGCGATGGATACATTTTGCTTAGCGATGGTTGGAACCAATTTAGGTGCAAAAGATGATTATTGATTTTGTTTTTCCATTTCTCATTAACACTGCTCTAGGAACCATATTTTTGTTAGGAGGAGGGATTGTTTTCTTTGAAAAGTTTTGATGATTTACCCTCCTCCAATGATTCCAAACTTGTGGTTGGTTTTTATAACAGTTTCTATGTAAATGCTCAAAACTCCCACATTTAAAACATGCCTTCTTAACACATTTAAACTCATCTCCTAATCTGTTTGAAATTAGGCCATTAAAGTTTCTCTGATTTCCCCTAGGTATGTATCTTTTCATCTGTTCCCTAGGTACCTCTTTATAATCTACCACTTTCCTAGAAATTGGTGCTCCAAATCTAGGCATAAGGTTGGCTTGATTAGAATCAACAGTCTTAACATTTGTTATCCTTTCAGTTTTTGTTGATTAAGTACTATCTTCCTCAGTATCTGATTCCCATTCTTCAATAATAGGAGCATCAGATGACTTATCAGTACCTATCTTAGGTGACTCATACTTGATAGTCTCACCTACAGGTTTGTTGAAACTAAATTCACTACTAAATGAAAGTTCTTTTGCTGGTGGTGCATGACTCATAAGAGGTGGTGGTGGCATATCATTGTAACCTAGACCAAAACCATCTTTGAATAATCTTTGACCAATTGGCTTATTTACTAAATCAGAAGCATATTGTGTTTTAGCTACCCTAACAACATGTTTTTCCTTTTCTGCTAGAGCTTCTTGTTTTACACTCTCTGCTTCTTGTAGTTTCTGTTTAAGCATTGTAATTTCTTTGTCCTTAAGCTCAATCTCGCCACCAAGTATGTTAATCTTATCTACGTACTCAAACTCATAGTTAATACAGAATTTAAGTTTCTCTTCAACACTCTCTAGACCTACTTTATAACCTAAGTTATCTAGTGAAAGTCTTTCTACCTCTCTTCTCAAACTCTCATTAATAGCTTTATAACCTGAGCTACCAATGCTGAAGAAGGCTTTGGATCTTCAGTAGCCTTCTTGTAGTCTTCACCAATCCTTTTGGGAGCTCTGCATTCCCTAGCAAAGTGACCCTTCTTTTTGCAGTTATAGCATTCCATCTTTCTCTTATCAAAACCAGCTCTCCTTTGACCATCATACTTAACTTGCATGCCTATCCTCCTCAAGAACTTCCTGGCTTGCAGTGTTAACATTTCCATTTGCCACTGAAGATTGATTTCCTCAAGATCATTAGGACCAATTTGATCCAGATCCTGATTTAGCACTGTAACACTAGTTGTAAGATCAGCCAGAAAAGCACAAATAGCCCCATCACTGACATTATCACTAACAGTGGTTTGGTTAGCAATAGCAGTGGTGATTCCATAGGCAGCAGTGGATGTATCTTGAGAACCCTTGTGATTTGTAGAAACAAAGGCAATATTTGGTGTGGTTGAAGATGAACCCGCAATGTTCTTTTCAGACTCATAGACCTTTAAATTATTGTAGAGATTATCGAGTCATCTTCTCAAAGTCATCCTTGTTCCTCCATACAACAAGATGCATGGCCCATTCGGGTGACAAACTTGATGAACTTGATTGATGTATTATTGAGAAACTTTGTATTCCACCAACTTCGGATGGTGATTAGCTTTTGTAGTCTCGTTATAGGTGCCATCAAGAATTTCTCCAGAGCAAAGTGAAGTTTTCAAGTCGATGCTTGAGCATGTTTTTCCTAGATTTTCGGTAGCTTCATTACCAAAGAAACCTTGTTTCAATGGCATCGATTAACTCTTTAGCAGTCTCAAATTGTTCAAAGTCCAAAGCATACTCATTAGGTATTCCCATGGAGAGAATACTATAAGCTTTAATCTCCAGCTTCCTTCTAGCCTTGTCAACTTCACTAACAATGACTATCTCTTTACCATCATCACCCTTCTTGGGAAGAGTATCACCTTTTCAACAATGACCCAATTGTTTAATCTATCATGCAAATGTATTTCCTCATTCGCATTCTCCATACCGATACTCACCACCGCTTGACATGGGCACCTTTGATGCAAGAACCATATGAGTTTAAATCGGACATCTTAACTTTCTTGAATTGAACTTAACTTGACTTCTTCTTGATTACAGCTTTCTAGATCACAAGCTTTGATACCACTTGTTGATCCCAGTTGAGCAAACGATCCTTATAGAAACCGACTTGATAATAACTTGTTAAATATTATGCGAATTTAATATTCAACCTTAAGAAGAAGAACAATAACAATAACTTTTAAACACCTCAATTATATTAATAACGAATACTCTAACCAGTATTAGGGTTTTACAACCTTGAAGTGTATCGACCTTAGATATAAAACATACGTACATCTAATCTAACCTAGGACCTCCTTTTATAGGCTAAGGAGTCATTTACATAATACAATACGTAACCTACAAGATAAATATCTTTTCCATATTTATCTAATACAAAACATTAAACCGACATATCAACTAGCAGTCTTTACAATACATTAACAGTGGTTACATATACTACTAGCAGTGGTTTAACTTCAGCAGTGGATATATTCTTCTGGCAGTGGTTTCCTTTACTCTAGCCGTGGTTCCAATACTTAGAATAATTCTTGTTATGAGGAACCTAAAACCCAACAAATACCTTAAGACCACTTAGGAAAGTTAATGTGAAGTTTAGATGGATGTTATGCAAATGATCAAGACTTATTGTTTGTCTTGTTACATCCCTTCGACATTGAAACTTATAAAACGACTTGGCTGAAAAATCTTTGTTGTATTAGAACGAAACAAGAGATTTGAGGGAAAATATGTTGTACCATTAATTAGGTAGGGATGAATACATCACTTTAGAAAATGAAAACGATGACACCTACCATTTGTGCTTCTTTCCCTAAGTGAGAAAAATGCAAATACATTGATTGAAAGCAAAGTAAAAATGTCCTTAGACATTGAAAGTTCTATATGTAAAAATTAAGAAGGGTAGTGCCATTCCAAGTCCTGTCAATAGCGTCTCCGTCAAGGGTTTCCATCTTGTAGGCTCCGTTTCCGTATGCTTCTGTTACGACATAGGGTCCTTCCCACGTGGGCCCTAGTTTTCCCTGATACTCAACTTTGATTGCACAATTAAGTCAGAGGACGTATTCGCCTGGCTTGAATGTCGAAGGTCGAACCCTACTGTTGTAATACTTTTCAATCTTCTGTTTGTGAATAGTCTCCCATATTGAGGCGATTTCCCTTCTTTCTTCAAGTAAGTCTAGATTGCTATGAAGTCTTCCTTGATTTTCTGTTGCTTTGAAATTCATGACAAGTTCTGTTTCGACACTTACTTCCGAAGGTATCACAACTTCAATGTCGTATGTCAGGCTAAAAGGTGTTTCCCCATGACTGGACTTCGTATGCATCCTGTGAGCCCAAGTTACTTGGGGTAACTTGTCTACCCAACCATGGTGGCTGCGACCGAGCCTCCGTTCTATGCCTTGAATGACATCTCTATTAGTGACTTCCACCTGCCCGTTACCCTGTGGATGGTAAATGGAGGTAAATAACTGCTTGATGTTTAGACCTCTGCAAAACATGGGAAATACCCTTTCGGCAAACTGGTTCCCATGATCTGATATGATGATATAAGGGACTCCGAATCGGTATATGATGTGCTCCCACACAAATTTCTCCATGTGCTTTCCTGTGATTGATGCTAAAGGCTTGGCTTCGACCCATTTTGTGAAGTAATCGATGGTTACGACCAGAAATTTAACCCTTCCTGGAGCTATTGGTAGAGGACCAACTATGTCTATCCTAAATTACCGAAAGGCCATGCGGATGTAATGGAGGTCATATCTTTCTTAGATAGCCTTGGAACTCGTGAATGGATTTGGACAGCTTTACACTTACGGATTATGTCCAGCGTCCACGTGCATCAAGACCAATAGTACCATATCTTCATTATCTTGGAAGCGACGGAGCAAGGTCCTACATGCAACCCGCAAAATCCTTCGTGCACCTCCCGAATGATGTTCAAGCTTGCTTGAGTCCCACACAATGGAGCAATATAGACAAGAAGGACCTTCAGTATAGATAATTCCCATGATCTCAGATTGTAGTGCTTTTATTCGGACCTTCGTGCGGTTTGGGTCCTACGGCGGGGATGTCACTTATCAAATATTACACGATCGAGTCATCCACTTGACTCTTCTTCCGTGATGAGATCGGATACTTCTTTTCCGATGATTGAACCTTTCGCCAATACTTTGACCAAAACTTCCTTTGTGAGATGTGCGAATGAAATTGAGGCCAACTTGCTTAGTGCATCTGCTTTTTTATTCTGGTTTCTTCGAACGTACTCTATGTCGTAGGAATTAAATCCTTCGAGCATCTCCTTGGCTTTATCTAGGTATTGCTTAATGACAGTCTATCTTGCTTCGTAGGAACCCTTGATCTGGTTTGCCACCAGTTGTGAGTCAACAAAGATAGCCAAATCCTGTACCTCCATGTCTTTAGCCAGTCAGAGGCCTGCTAGTAGTGCTTCATATTCCGTCTCGTTGTTAGTTGCATCGAATTCAAAGCGGAGTGCATAAGTATACTCCTTTCTTCTGGGCTGACTAACATTAACCCTGCTCCTGATTTGTCGGAGCTAGAAGCCCCATCGGTGTAAAGCTTTCATCCTTCGTTTATCTTCGCAGGCTTCTTTTCAGCAGCTTTGTTGCCCTGTTTGGGTTCGGAGGGTGTCTCCGCTAAGAAGTCTGACAGTATTTGTCCCTTGATTGAGCTTCTACCCTTGTATTTGATTTCATGCTCCCCTAGCTCGATAGCCCATTTGGCTATTCTTCCCGATTTCTCTGGCTTTGACAATATCTGCTTGATTGGCTTATCAGTGAGCACAGTTATTGGATGAGCTTGGAAGTACCTTCGAAGGCATCTTACAGCATGAACCAGGGCTAGGATTAACTTTTCTAGCTCTAGGTAATTTAGCTCGACTCCTGAAGGACTCGACTAACAAAATAGATAGAGATTTACTTCTTTCCCTTTCGCCAAAAATACAACACTGATACTTTCAAAGGAGGCTGCGATATACAAGAACAACACTTCGCCTTTGATTGGGGCAGTAAGTTTAGGTAGAATCGCCATAAACTATTTTAGCTCTTGGAAGGCAGCTTCTGCCTCCACACTCCACTGGAATGTCTTTTTGTCTGTGCAGCCTTTAAGTGTTTTGAAGAATGGTAAGGACCTATATGCACCCTTCGATAGGAATCTGCTGAGGGCTGCTAGCTTTCCGTTTAAACTTTGCACATCCTTAAGGGACTTAGGAGCCTATAGATTTGTGATGGCTTTGACCTTCGAATGGTTGGCTTTGATACCTTGCTTCGTAATCAGATGTCCCAAGAATTGTCCTTCTTTCACACCGAAGGAACATTTCTTCGGGTTTAACTTCATGTTGATGGCGCGGAACTGATCAAAGGTTTCTTTTATGTCGGAGAGTTCGTCCACTTCCTTCCCTGAGTATACCTGCTCGTATGAGTTCGTACAATTCCTTGCATGCTCGTACGAGTTCGTCCACTTCCTTCCCAGGTTTGGTACTTCACTTCCCTGAGTATACCTTCTCGTACGAGTTCGTCCACTTCCTTGCATGTTGCTGCATTTCTTTCTGGTGCAAGGCTTCGGCATTTCTGCTTTATAGGCTCTATGTGCTTGAACTCGTTGAGCTTATGTTCGGTACCGAAGGGCTTTCTGTCTATGATGAGGGCTCTTGGGACCCCTGTTATATCTGAGTACGTCCATGCGAAGACATCTGTGTTAGCTCTAAATAACTTCTCCAATTCTGCCTTAAAGCTGGCAGGGAGTTATTTTCCGATGACCACCGTCTGTTCTGGATGTAGGTCATTCACTACGATACATTCTTCGGCATCGGCACAGAATATCCTTCGGAACCTCTTCAGGACTTTGTCTAACTCTTTTTCCCACATTTGTTAACCTTTTCGTACTATAGCTAGAGAATACCATTTTGATGCCATAGTGTATTTGGAATTTGACAGCTGCATGTATGGTGGAGACCATAATACCCATCTTCTGCATGGCAGTTCTTCCTATCAACAGGTTGTAGGAGATCGGACCTTACAATTGCGAAAACCAAGGTTTTTGTTCTTGTTAACTTTCCTTCTCCAATTGTTACCTCAAAGGGACTTCTCCCAAAGGCCATGAGTGTTCCCATGAGAATCCCACTGAGGTATCTTCGATTCTACCCTCTCTAATCGTATCGAAAGCTTGAGATTCGTGAAATAATGCTCGTAGATGACTTGAGGAGGAGCTTCCATAATCAAATAGGCTCTTTACTTCCCTATTGGAGATTAGGACCTGATGACCACGGGTTCATTCGAAAGAACCCTACCAGCAATCAAAGGAAACGTTACGTCCCCTAACCCACATAGTCCTTTCTCTACCACTTTTCTCTTTAACCTAGACTCGTCTCTGTGAACCATGAGAATAGGAGCCTCAACAGGCCTAGTGTCTTTCCCAACTGTGTGTCAGAGACCTTCTATTTACATTTCTTTATACCCTTCACCAAATACCCTAGCTGACCTGACTTTACGGCCTCTTCTATCTGTCTTTTGAGTTCCCGGCAACTTTTGGTTTCGTGACCATAATCTTCGTGGAAGTAGCTATTTGGTTGTATCCATGCTTCTACCTTTACTTGTCATACGAGGGGGAGGTTCGAATGCCTTCGCAACCCTTTCCGTAGCAAGTATTTCCCTTAGAGATTTAGACAGGAGTCCATGATTGGCGTTCTTGTTGTAGGGTGTGAACCTGTCTCTACCTTTGTGCTTGTTTTGGACCCTTCCCATGAAGAGTGCTTTGGAAACTTGTGTGACTTTCCTTGTTTTCGATCGAGCCCCATTAGTGGCTACCTCTTTAGCTTCAATCTAGGTGTATGTCTTTCCATTAAGCTCTTGTATGTTGTTGGAAGGTCGGTGGATAAGAATTCCACCGACTTACATTTTGTAGGCCATGCACGAAACCGAGATGCACCGGTCTTCGTGTAGGCCCAAAATCTACAAGGTGTCATCTCAGGTATCTTGTAACGAAAGCCCTAGTGCTCTTGTTTTCCCTTTGTTTAAAGTGGGACCTAAACTTAGCCTTAAGGTCATCCAAATTCACTATGCTACTCGCTCGCCTATTCCACCATATCTGACGGAGTCTCGCAGGTATACGTGAATATGTGGCGGGCTACATGCATAACCCACTACGCATCCTAATGGCCCTTCGAACAAATGTAAGAAATTATCTCGATCCCCTTCCCATCATATGTACCAATGTGTGCGTGCATTTTCAACCCATCGGGTAGAGGGTAGTCCTCATCCATCTTACAAAGGGTGTTGTGGAACCTATAGGCTCCAAATAAAGGCAATTTTAAGGTGGCATGTAAGTGGGGCAGATTATCTGAGGTTATGGTTTGGAGGTATTCAGCGGGGTTTTGGTTAGCATAAGGAGGGTGTGGTGCAGGCATAAAGGATGGTGGCTTTCCATTAGGAGCGAGGGTATACCATGGGTTGCCGTGAGGGCATGCTCCCATAAGGTCGAGGAAAGCTAGGGTTGCTAGTCTACCCATTAAATGGGGATAAACCCCATGGGGATAAGATTGAGTCCGAAATGGAGGTACATACCATGAGGAGGAAGATTTCCTCCGTATTAATTAGAGGTGGATTGCCTTCACGCGGATGCATGAGAAGGTCAGCAACGAACTCTGCCTCGATTCTCCCCATTTGTCTTGCCAATAGTGGCGGTAAGTTAACCTTCAGATATCCCTCCGATGGCTCCTTCCATTGTTCTTTCTCTTCTAGTCGGAGCCCTCTCCGGAACATCTTGAAACCCACCGATCTTTGCTCGGCCTTCGACTTCTAGGAGACCACCCTCAAGATCGAGCGTGTAGCCCCAAGAGCGGAGGGCCTAGTTTCCATCTCGATCTATTCATTATACTCATCACTAGAGTATTATAACTCCCTTCGCATTTAACGCTATTGAGTCCGCCTCCCGTGAGCCCTTAATAATGACTCCGGCTTGAGGTTAGCTTCAACGAATGCAGGACTGATAACTGGTTCGGGGTTGGCTGATGTCGAAGCATGGTTATTGGGGGTTACTTTTGGATGAGATCGTATTGTGAAAGTGGACGCGGTTATAGGGGGAAGGTTGTTAGGCTCGTTGACTGGGATTGGTGTTGATTGTACAATAAATTGCACTACCGGGCTTGATGATGATCAAAGGTATGAGGGTGTATGTTCCAACCCAAGACTTTTCTTTTACCCGAGAATAAAAATACGAAGAAACTACGTTAAGTGATTACCAGGGTGGACCTCGCGAACCACCTCCGACGTGAGAGTAAGTATGAGTTATGGTGATATAAGTGTGTAAGTAAAGAGATGAGTGTGACAATGTGCCTTCACCGGATTCCTAATCATGGACAATGTGCCTTCACCGAAGATTGGTCTCTTGATTCTCTCTTCAACTTTCGTGAAGAAAATAGTCCATATTGTTCACACATACCCTCTCCGGAAGATTTAAATCGCATAATATGCAAACCTCGACCATATTACTCGATCCAAACATTATATTTACAAGGGATATCCGAAGAGTACAATGCCTCTTGCACTCATCCTATGTGAAGATGTTTGGAGCCTTAGGGAAATCGAGAAATTCTTCCCGCTTGTTGTGCTCACATGTTGTCTTTGTTTGCTAACACAACAACCATACAATCCGCCTACTTCTTCGCAAGGCTAATTGCAAATCTTCAAGGCTCTAAGAATAAACTCATCCCTTATGGAATGTTCTTGACACACCTCTATCATAATGTTATGCATTTCATCCTCAATTTCAAAGTCCGTTGTACGCATTTGTGAACAAGATGATGGAACCGCTAAACATATCTCTCATGAAGACTTTCTTCATTCTTGATTCCACCAACACTCATCAATCACATAATGATCCTCCTAGCGAAAACACTCGAGGAACCTAGTAGTATTCCAAAATATGATTAATTCTCTTGTATTCGTGCTTTATCAATGTAATCCAATTTCTTTCATGAAATAAAACATCTTACATTTGATATCTTAGTATTAGAACTCCTTTTAGACTAACCTTGAGATATAATGCATTGTCAAGATCATTGCATACCTTTAGTAAAGGTCCCGCCTGAGCGATAGGCGGATCCTAAAATTGTGCTAGACGGATCCCTACACCTAGGGAACCGTGGGATCGAGAAAAGCAGAAAATGCAATTGCAAGCATTATATTTCAAACATATTCTTAGCACACCACACTAAGCTAAACATAGTGTCTTAAGGCAAATTAAGTCTTTATCAAGATAGGTTGATCTTTCCTATTCAAACTCACCTAGATCACACTCTAAGTCACTTGTAAATCTACCATTTCATTTTTAATCCATTACTCTTTTCGCTCTTAAACTCACACTTCATTTTCTACTTGATCCTCACATCTAGTCTTAGAAATCTTTCGAGTATGGCAAAATTGATCATAAATCATCCTCACCTCAAACCGATCAAAGTTGATCAATATCTAGTTTTCCCATCTCAAAAGCTTCTAGGATACTTTCAAAACACTATCCTAAGACACAACCCGATCTCTAGGATCATTTAGCTTCAATTGACACTCTAAATCTTTAGTGTCATCCTTGCTCATCCATTGGTACTCTTGAAAGTTCCAAATCCTTCCATAAATGACAATCATTAACTCAATCATTCATTACCTTCAAGTACTCAAGCACCCTTCATTTAAAACACTTAAGAGGATGAAACACTCAAGATGATATAGGTCTTAGATCTTAGAAACATCATTTCCACTCTTTCATAGCTCACAAAGCCGGATCCTAGGATTAGCCTAGACGGATCCCTCCGAGGAAGGAACCGTGATCCGGATGACGCTTTATGTCAAATCTTGCTAAATCAATCATTTCAACTCATCTTCCTAACTTAAACACTCCATCTCATCTTAAATGAATTCCTAGATCGGCACAACCTCTCAAGTTGACTCTTGTGCATGTTAATCATCACATTCCAATGAATCCTAGTGGCTTAAGGCTTAAATACACTTGCCAAATCTCTTGGTTTATAAACCACTTTGCTAGAACCTCCATAGTCATCACTCTCATCCTAACTTTCAGCTCTTGCAACCTCTTGAAATCATCTCATCATGAGGAAAACTATAGCCACTGTAAAATTTCACTATCATCAACTTTCATCTTAATAAACTAGATTGCTTATCAAAATTTATTTGAGCTAAGTTGAGCATTTTAGCATGTACGCTTTCATTTTATTGCATAAAATTTATGCATCTCCCGAGTAGTCTTATTTAATCATTCCCGATATTTACCGATAGCTAATCGGCCTCACAAGAAATTTTCTTGTCTTACGAGCACGCATGCGTCTGACACTCAATTAGTTATGGCTAAAGTCAAATAGATATTTTATGAATTAGAATTAATATTTTATTTATTTATTTTACCTTTATAAAACGTGTTCTAAATTATATATTACGTTTCGCCAAAACGTCAAACCGGGACACCGCGACGCACATTTAAGCTCAAGCGGGACATAAAATACATTATGTAAATTTTAAATGTATCTTTTATCCCAAAAATTCAGATATGCACCACAACCAACTCATATTTGTCACATGTTTAACTTAGGGAATTTTCAAAAGTGTCTTTACATATTTTAAATGGATATTAAGGTTTAAAGAGAAAATGCAAGTTATAACCCATTGACTTTAGACTTGCCAAGATCAAAGATTCTCACCATATCACATGCTTGACTTATGTATTTGTAAAAGCCACTTTGCATGATAATACATGGATATTAGATCTAAAAGGATCATGCATAAAATAACCATTGTGTTCTTGGGTTCATTAAGATCTAGCCTCTTTTGCTTCTCTTTTCCTTGCCTATAACCGAGCATCACCAAAACATACATTCCTTCCACAAAACTTTACTAAAACTATTACTCCACTATACTTAAGTTGATGCTTGGGAGATTTTGGTCTTAGAAGAACTTGTAAAACAAGCTTAATATTTGGAGTTTTGGGTAAAGCTTGGAAACAATTTTGGGTTGTAAACATTGTCCTTGGTCTCCTTCTTGTTCGAACCTCACTCAAATCATCGTAAGGGATCTCAAACTATAAACCTTGTGCTTTTGGTTTACTTAGATTATTAAGGTGTTAATATGTTACTATAGTCAAGTTTGAAAACCAAATATATTCTTCTTGATTTATAACACTATTCGACATACATGCATATAGATTTGCATGTTGTGTTGCTTGAACTTGTGTGGCATTTAAGGCTTGGTAATAAACTAATAGCACTAAGAAAATAAGCTTTATTTATTCTCAAATAAATCGACACATATGGGATGTTATGAGTTTATTTGAACATTTTGACAAAAAGAAAGCATAAGGTAGTAAAGATCTAAAGAAACATAAGCAATGGCTCGATAATGGACAAGTGCATACTCTAGTACTTTGATTTAAAGGCTTATTCGACTCTTAAATAATTTATCAAACTCGATTAGCAAACTATGTTTTGGTTTCAATTCCTTTCGAACAAAACTTAAGTCGAGATCTACTCGAGCCCAACGTATAAACTCGAGCCAGGACTCATTTGGATACTAACACACTATGTTAACCTTCGAATCACACCTAGAATTGGCTAAACCATATATACGTACATGCTTCGTTGTAATAAACACTAGAAGCTCACCTAAATCCCACTTTATAAGTTTATCAAGAGATCTAACACCAAAGAGGCGCTAGTCCACCTGGTTAAATCGTTGGGTCATGAGGGAGTGGTCCGAGTTCGACTCCTCTGCTGACCCTTTGTCATTTAATTATTTTTAGACCTTTTCATTTTTGGTACTTGAACTTTTAAGGATTTACTAACATGTTTTTATAATAGGATTTATACTAAACTCTTTTACTTACTTATACTATATATTTGTTTATTTTGATAAAGAATACTTTGGGTCACCAAATTTTAGATGGAAAACTAATAATTACGGACGGGTCATGCCCAATTTTTGTTAAGAATAATATACTTAGTTTATTTTCATAAAAGTTACTAAATTACGAAAACTAGATATTAAATATAACATAAACTTTTTTTTTACTTATCACCCACTAATTTAATATAGTATATATACATATATAAATAATTATCGAGAACATAAACACTTATATTTTAAATACTTGACGTAAATATTTATTATTTACCGACGACGTATAAACACCACAAACACTTTATTTGTGAATATTTTTCCATACTTAGTCATTCGTTTGCTTTCAAACCGAGGACTTATTCGTCATGATCATTTTCACATATTTATATACGTAAGCACTTTTCCAAGAGCCAAAACTTACAAACGTTTCGAAACCTATTTAAACTTAACCATTGCCACACAAGCGATAATAAACACAAACCCTTGAGAATGTTTCAACCGTTTTCAATACACTAAGTTATGAATAAAACAATAAACTAAGACTTGCCATACTAATTATAGGTCATGCGTGACGGTGCCGATGCTCATACTACTTGACTTTACACTACTCGGATTCTGTTTGCTAAGGTGAGTTCATAGCCTCGCTTTTACTTGTTTTTCAAACCCGCTGAGGAGATACATGCTATAAACTAGAACACAAGTCTTTTCTTAAACTGTATGCTTGCCTAATCATTATTATTATAGCCTAAGTTGCCCGCCATAAGTCCCTTACATCATGAACCATTAATCACTTATGAGTGAACGCGAATATTGTGGATAGTACTATGGGAATTAACGACCCCGACTCGGTTATCGAAAATAACTGGGCGCACTATATTTGTTAACTATGGAATTGGCAATTCCATCCGAGGCGATATTTTACTTACACCGGTAATTAAGTGTATGCGCTAGTTTGGTGTCATGAGCTTAGTGCATAATAATAATCTATGTTTTCCATGGTAATTGTATTCAAGCAACTATCATCTCTTACTTGTGTTCAACCATTTATTTAAACCTATGAATATCACTCAACATTTTTGTTGATCTTTTTAAGCATGCTTATCTCAGGTACTAATTAAGATATCACGAAGGCACGGAGTGGACGTCTTGGGATGCTGGAAGTGGTGTTGTTTTAAATAAAGTTATCATTTAGTAAACATTTGAACTATCTTTTATGTAAACTCAAGACATGTGGTATTTCCTTTTGTGTTCCAAAATCTGAGTTTTATGAAATGGTAACAACCTTTATTAAAAACGTCTCTTTAGAGTCGTTTTCTATGACTTATTTGTGATCCTCTAAGTAATACCCCAAATAGTCTCCAGCTGTCACTTTGTGATTTTGGGGTGTTACAAAACCCCAAGTAGTAACTTATCCACCAAAGAACCACCCATGAAAAGGCTCGTGTTATATACGAAATCTCTTCAACCGAATCATCTCCGGTCAAGCCAACAAATGATAGGAATCTTCATAATCCAATTAAACCGATTCCTAAAAGGATAGTACCAACAAAACTACCTATGACAAACACCACCATACCTCCTAGGCCAAACAATATAATCTCCACTAAACCATCACCATTGGTTCTTAGAGCTATTTCATTTACATCCCCACTATCATCACCACATCTCTATAATTAAGAGGACTTGCCTCCTAGGCCGTCTCATCCGCTTCACGACAACATTCTCCTCATTAGGAGGAATAATGGTTCAAAATCAAGGTGTTGAGTCAACACTTGCTCAAACTTCCTTTTCGCTTGTTTCCATCATATAATCCCATTTGGATTATGAGAAATCATCAAAGTCAACCACCCGATCATATGGAAGTTGACACTTCTCTACCACCACCATCATTCTTGGTTGAGTCATTCTTAAATGTACCTCCACCAATCCCTCCATCGTTTGAAGCTCCACAAGCCGCTTCACTTGATCCTTCGCATCAAGCTATTTCATTTCCTCCATCACCAACGCCTAGCCATGACAAAGATTGCTATCATTGTCAACATGTTGAAAGTTTGATACATGAAGTACGAGAAGACCAACGTTTCATGTTCTATCATCTCCTCGAGCGTTCGATGAGATTAAACCTAAACACAACTTGAGCTAGAAGACTTTAGTGGTGTCCTAGCATCAGCGTTAGTTGGTCTAGAAATTCCTAGTCATGTATTGTCTATTTTCTTAGTTTTTAGAGGCATGTATATCATAACTCTAGTTTTATTAAATGGAATTACATGCTACTTGTTATTTTTCGAGCATATGATTACCTTGTATTCATATCTCATTCTTGTGATAACATTACTTGTTATATCACCATTCTTTGAAATTAATCGCCTACTCGGATCCCTCGGATTGCCTAGACGGATCCCTAATAGGAGGGAACCGTGGGATCCGTGAGACAGAAAGTTTTCTTTCTACTAACTTGAATCAAATTTGCAGGAAATTGTGAATTATACTTGCTTTCTAATCTTTGTTTTGTAGTTATTCAATTTACATATGAAGACTTTGACATCCTAAAGCTAGGGGGAGCTTTATGTCAAAGCAATACATTGCAAATTACTTGCAATACTAGGTTTACATTTCGTGACATTCCCATGCATTATTGCAATCATCAAGGGGGAGCACATTCGCAACTTAGACGAAATCTTTTGCAAACTTATTTGCAAACAAACTAGATTAGTATCACTTTCTTGGCGCCTTACATAGGGATGGACTAGTCAAGGGGTAAAGGCGAGATCCATTCCGTTATTTGCTCTCTTTTCTTCTTTCTTTCTCTCTTCACATGTGTTTCTTTCCTTCAAACACTTTTTGTTTCGACAAAGGGAGAAGAAAGTAAAA
>CM040244.1:59016931-59112444 GCA_022545495.1 Chrysanthemum lavandulifolium | reverse complement strand
ATCACAACGTTATACACAAACGCATCGTATGCATAAAACGTGAAACACAAACTCATGTTATGCGTGAGAGAAGCAAGAAAGATTAAGATGAGAGATGGTGTCTTGATGTATAGATCGTATGTATGTTTAGAGAGATAGAGAGAAGAAAGAAAACAATAAGATGTTATATTGCTTCAAAGGAAAACACACACACACACACTCAAGCACACCCCTCAAATGACATACTTGAGGGGTATTTATAGTAGGAGAGGATGATGCCCTAAGGCTTGGCCATGGGCCTCGTGTGGGCTTGGACATGGATTGGGTTACATGAACTTATACAAGGCTAGCTTATCTTAACTAATGCCCAATTAGCTTAGCCCAATCCACGAGCCCGTTGACTATTCTATCACGATATCTAACACACGTTACAAAGTTCCTAATCGTGAATGACCATCACTTCTAATAAAAATAATCAAGGCTAACAATCTCCCCCTAAGGGGTGGTCATTCAAAAGATGCTCCAATTGAATAGGTCTTTAATCTTTTTGAGCTTGAACTTTGTGAGTAGATATAGAATAGTCTTAATTCTTTGTTCCTCCATGCTTTGTGATCAGTTAATGTGGTTGTCTGCCGTTGTCAACTTCGTTGGTTAGGTGTCTCCACGCCTTTCTCCACCATGCTCACACTTCTATTTGACTTTTGGTTACCAATGATGTAGTTCTCGAGTCTTTAAACTTTGTAGATTCTTTGACATTGACGAAGAATCATCTTAAACTTTTGTTGCCTTTGATTTTGATGAGAACTTTCATGTGTTGTTGGTATGAGCATGTGGAGAATTTGCACGATCAATCCGCTCCGGAGCTTCCATAAGAAGAAAACATAAAAACATGTTAGTAATAAGCGGATTCCGGCACTTACAAGTTTGAATTTCGAGGGTGTTAACAGCATAGTGTGAAAACACATCTCTAATTCTCACAAATGTCGTTCGAGTCCCACAAGTGAGATAACGCAATATACCAAGTACATCTGATTCGGATGAATCGTGAGGTACATCAAGCATCACCTCACGACCGTAGACCGTTTGAGACACACTAAGCGTAATCCACGGGAGTCACCGGTGACCACCGCCGTGGGTCGCTTGATGTTGACCCCGGCAGAGTTTCCATTCAATCACCAAGATCACGGATGTGAAACTTCTCATAAATGTTCGGCAGATTGCTAAGATCTGCGTGAGACTCTAGAATATATCACTTGTGCCCTTATTGATGAACAACAAGCGATGTCATGTCAAGTGTTCCTATGAGATCTTTTGATGAATCTCGTGGCTCTAGACTCAATTAGTGCATTTTGGTTTTCCGAAAGCGAGACTAGGGAGAGGGTCTCCTTCTTCAATATCAACAATCTCTAAGAGAAAGTTGATAGATTATGTAGGGTTCCCAGTGAGAATGAAACAAATCCTTTTGAGATGAATTGAGTGGCTAGAAGGTTTAGAAAGCGGTCGTCCATCGGGTCCATGACGTCTTTGTCTTCAATACTAGTGTCATCTAGTGACAACCAAGAGTGTATGAATTGAACCCGGTTTCGCCTCTAAGGTTGAATATGGAGGGCTATTTCTTTTCACCCTTTCTTTTACTTTTCTTTTTAATTCTTCAACCCCTTCTTTCTCCTTTCTCACATTACTCTTTTTTTTTTCAATCATTCCTAAGGACTTTTAGTTCTAAACTATTTGTGATGTCCTTGGGTAGATCCCTCCGGCTCTGGCGGATCATAGGACAAATTTCCTATCCTTAGTCACCTTATAACTCCATGACTGTCCTATTGTTGCCATAAAACCATTTTTCTTGAAAATCTCTCAGAGTGTTTTTGATAGAAAACATGTTTGGAACACTTCGAGAGTTTTATATTTTCGAAACACTCCCCTTCACATGTGCTTATAAGTTTTGATGTAAATCGCATGCTGAAAGTAGAGTTCGCACTTTTGAATTGATAGACTTTAAATGAACTAGACCGATTCGAGACACGCTTACATCACTAGAGAACTAGCTTGAAATTATTACCCGTCCCGGTCAAGTCCATAGAAAGTTTCTCGAGATGGTACATTATTCCTCGTCAATTCATTGGTTTCAACCGAGTCGAGCTCATTATGAGAATCAAACAACGATCATTAAACTTTTGATCACATTTTAATCACGCCTCCTCCCCTCAAAAATAGCATATTCGTGATATTTTTTATATCAACGGATTAAACAATCATTTTAGAATCTTTTGGGGAGACAAACGGATATGATTTAAGCATGAATTTGGAACATTTTGTTTTATACTCCCCCTTTAATAAAGCATAATCAATTAAAGGGTTTTAGAGGGAGTTATCTTAAGCACAAAAAGTGCTCAAGATGATGATGATTTCTCACCAGTTTTAAAGGTAGTGCACTGAAGCGTACACTTGATTTTTCTTTAAAACACGAGTTTTGATTTGAGATAATCAAAGTCATCATTTAGTCCGGGTTTCGTCTTCAAGTATACGAAAGCCATTATTATGAAGAAATTTTGAGAAACGACATGTTTTAGAAAACATAAAAGAACTCTCGCTCAAGCATCCGTACATGCCCGTATCATTGTTGAATGACATTTCTAGAAACGTCTGAATATCGATTATACAAGAGATATGTCGTGAGAAGAATATTTTTGGATTTTGGAAATTTTCTAATGTTTTGTATTTTTGAAAATTTTCTATTTTTGTATTTGGTTTTGTAAGTTTTATAAAAGAAATGGAAAATCAAAGATAGAAGATAAAGAGAATGAAGAAGAAGAGTTTACGACTGGAACCTCTCGATGAGTGGGTTCGAGATATTTGATTCACCCGCAACCAAAGAAGTAGAGTTTTCACAAATAACGATGTTAGAAGTACAAGATTCCTCACGGTGAGGGTGATCACTATCAACGGTTGTAGTGGTTTCTACTTCCTTATCCCGATGAGTTTCACTATTATCGTGTTGGTGCAAGTATCAAAAATATTTCCCGGAATCCATCTAAGACCTACTTTGTTGAAAACTTTTCCGTGGTATCCACCTAAGGTAAGATCTAGGAGTTGTTTTCTTTTCGATGCGTGAAGACTCATTTTGGAAAAACTACGTCTGAAGAGATCCACCTAGTAGGTTTCCTTTGATGTTCATCTTGTCAACGGGTTTGTTTCGATTTGGAGTTTTAGTGGATTGTGCCTTGGCACGAGAATTATCTTTCTTGAGATATTGTGAGACACATGCATCATGATTAGTGAAAAGACACATTTTTACATGTAGTATGACAAATTCAATATTCTTGTTTAAAACAAAGACTTTAACTTTGTCACTACAGCCTTGTGGACATTGATTCTTGTTCAAAAAGACTTAGAATTCCTAGTGTTGTTTTCTAAGGGCATAGCATTTTCTTTTGCGCAACTACTCTTAGATGCAAGCCAATCCCTAGTCTTTTGTAGAGTTCCTAGGTAATGGTTTACTACTACTAGCAAAGGTTTTGAAATCTTGTAGAATTCATCACTTTAGATGTTGCACCTAGAATTCGCCTTTTCGAGTCTCATGCCTTTTCCTAGCTTCTTCTAGATAGTGATTGTTGACCATGTTGTTAGAACCGATGATTCTTTAACAGATTTTTGTCACATTCCGTGTACTATTCCTAGAAATGCCAGTGTAATCACTTTAGGTTTTCAAAGAATCGCTTTTCTTTTCAAAACCTTTGATAATCCTCTTTTTAATAGGCGGGGACCGGAGTGACTGCTTTTGACAAATCATTTTCTCATTGACTTTTGGAGCAAACCGAGAAATAGACATTTTTGGTTTGAAAACCGGTTTGGGAACATTTGTTTTCTCCTCACCAATGGTTTTGCAAACTTAGTATCCACAACCTTTCCTTTTTGACTTCCGAGCTGAGTTCTCAAAAGATCATTTTGCTCTTTCATGTCCTTGTAGGCACGCTCATACGACAATTTTTCATACTTGCATTCCTCTGTTTTTCGATCAAGTTGTTTAAAATAGGACACATTTTCTTTTCAAGTTTTTCAAGAGCATTTTCATATTTTGAAACAATTATGGAGGTCTCGGATCGAGTCTTTCATGATCTTCAACAGAATATGTTTGTAAAATAATGGACATGATATCGAGTCATAACATCTTCGAAGAGAGAATCATTCAAATTTTCCAAAACTTTGATTTGTTCAACACTTTCATTAGCTTGCTTTACCAGGGATTTGTGGTCCTTGACAAAGTCAGTTGTTTCTTTCAAAAATGCTTGTTCAAAATGAATTGCCCTAGAGTTGATGGCATTCAGCTGAGGGGTTCAAAAAACTTTCTCTGTTCGATATCAAAACTAGAGAACCAGTTGTTAGGTGTAATAGTGGTTTTAGTTTTAACAGTCTCTTGAAGTCCCGCAATTCTAGTTTTCACATTTTCTAAAATACTTCTAGCATCACTTGTGTTAAAAGGATTGTTTGAAGACATTTGTTCAATGTTCGAAAGAGATTTTGAGACAACTACTGGTTTTGAAACTGATTTTGAAACAGGTGTTGACTCTTTGTTTGAAACACTTGGTGTGATGGAAAACTTTGACTTTTCTTTTTGTGTAACCAAAGTAATTCCGTTAATTTTGTTCCATTTGTTATAATCGAGTGGTTTGATTTCCGGATTCTTTTGTTTCATTTTTGATCTACTCTCATCAGATAGTTCTAACGTTTCAAGAGAATCACGAACAATTATAGGTTCATGCACAGCTTTTCCATTATTCAACACATTCTGTTTTTTCTGAGCTTTCTTGAGGAAACAATGAGGTGAGTTACCAAGAGCCATTTTTGTGTTGTATGAAAATACGGATTTGTTTGATTAATCAGATATTAGTTGATTTAGTGAATGACCCGTTGTAACAAGCAAATTTTCCAATTTTTGATTTTTTCATCTTTATCAAGAATTTCATAAAGAAGATAATCTTCTCGTTTTGAAAAGTCTCGAATCAACTGCTTCTTCTCTTTTCAAGATCGTAGTAAGTTGCTTTTGTTTAGAAAGTTGGTTTTAAGTTCGTAAATTTCCACGTTTAAAGATTTAATTTTCAAGTTCAAATTAACATCAAGTGTGTTATACTTGATTTGCAATTCTTTTCTCTTAAAATGAATCTCGATAACCAATTTCTAATTCGACTCTTTGTTTTTGTGAAATTCAAAAGCTTTTGCATTCTCCTTGTAACTCTCAAGCTCGGGGTCAATTTCTTATTCGCGGCCTTAACCTCGCGATTGACCTTACTCACTTTCTCAATCTCAATACCACAATTATTGATTAATGATTCAAAATAAGCACGGGTTTCCTCATCGGGCCTCGTATTTTGTGCCACACACCGCCATTAGGATCCACATCCGGAGTTTCGAGTTCGTATTGCTACAACTCGGATTGTCCGGTATGTATCATAAGTAGGTGCCGATGTCACGTAATCGTCGCTCATCATGAGTAAACTTATTAGCAACATTACTATAATTTGGTACCTCATTGAGTGAATCTGTGTCATAGACTGGAGGTGTATCAAAAGTACCGCTTGATGTTGAGTCCTGCTGATTGATTGTATGACTGGAGTTTGCAGTATTGATTGCTTTATGTGCCCGTCTTGGATTCATGAATTCGTATTCTGCATCAGTCAATTCAATTCCCGATTCTTCTTTCTGTGCTAACATCAACATGTACTGGATCCTTTCAAGCTTCGTCAGTCGTTTGACACTGCATTCTGGATCAAAATACCCTGAATCTTTGTTGTGATTGTTAGAGGTAGCTTGCTGAACCGAAGTCATAAAACAGTTATTCCCATTTTGATATCCCATATTCTGATTCACAATCGACCCCTTGATGTCCATCAAACCGCCCGCATATTGCATCCGATTCCCCATTTGTATACCCGTAGTAAATCCATTCGATTCCCAATAACATCAACCATTTGTCCTCCTTGACCCATATGCATACTTGGTTGAGCAACTGCGGATTATACGATGAAATCCATTGGTTGTTGTTATTTGGTGTAGTTGGACTAATGTTTAGGTCATTGAAGAATGAATCAAAGAAAGCGCTTTGAGACGATCCGCCGAGTTGCCATTAAGGAAGGTATGTATGATAAAGTTGATGTATGATCGATTCAACGATAAAGGAGTTGTGTTTGATGAAGATTAAGCTCGGTTGAGGTTTTTCTGAAAGTCGTACTCGTAACCTTGGTTCTTAGGCGAAAAAAAAAAATTCTCCCAAAATTTGAAATTCACTATAAAAATCAATTCTAAGGTCGTATGAAAACTTTGAGTTATGACAATTTTGACGCCAAATTTGACCTAAAAAATTTGAATTTGGGTCCAAAAATTTGAATTTTTTACCAAAATTTTCCAAGTTAAACCAAAATTTGAATTTCGCGTAAAAATTGAACGTTTAGTCTCCTCAAAAATTTAAATTTTACTCAAGTTTTCCCGCCAAATTTAAATTTAAATTTCACTCAAATTTTACTCAAAAATTTAAAATTGAACGTTTAAATTTTTATTTTTTTTTTTATTTTTTTTATTTTTTTTTTAAACCTTTATGCGTAGAAAGAGCTTAGGCGTAGACAACAGAAGTTACGAGTAGGATATGGTTACGAGTAGGATGGCTTAGGCGTAGAATTCCTTAGGCGTAGGAAATACTTATGCGTAAGTTTAAAGTTAGGCGTAGAAAAACTTATGCGTAAGATTTAGCTTATGCGTAAGACAAGGGCTTATGCGTAAGAAAAATACTTAAGCGTAAAGATTTCTACGCGTAAGTCTAAGCTTATGCGTAAGATTAGGTTTTGCCCAAAATCCTTTACACTATCACAAGGTAAAAGATATCCAAAAGTCGAAGTGTTCCACAAACTTATCCAAGTGAGGAAGCACCGAGTAATCATTATAGCTCAAGAATCTGCACCAAAAGCTTATGCATAGAAACTTATCGTGTAGTTTGACTTTCTTACGCGTAAAACTAGGGTTTTGACCTCACGCGTAAAAATTTCCAATGATTCAAACGATTTCTCTTGCACGATATCCTTAAAACACTCGAATAACACAAAAATGTTGACCTTTTCACCCAAAGTGCTTAGATAAGTTACAGTAGAAATGACCAATGAACCAAATACGAGCTTAAAATGAAGAAAACACGTAAAGCTTCGAACTTTTGCAAAAACTAAAACTTTAGCACCAAATAAACCTTAAACCACAAGAATCTTGAATTTTTAAGTGCAAAAATTAAAGCTTTAAGCGTGACAAAGATGACTAACGTGAGCAGTACGCGTATCCCTTCAAAACAAACACAAACACTCCTAAACCATTGTTAGGCGATTGATACCAATTGTAAAGCCCCTTTTATCACTTATACCTTATCACAACGTTATACACAAACGCACGTATGCATAAAACGTGAAACACAAACTCATGTTATGCGTAGAGAGAAGCAAGAAAGATTAAGATGAGAGATGGTGTCTTGATGTATAGATCGTATGTATGTTTAGAGAGATAGAGAGAAGAAAGAAAACAATAAGATGTTATATTGCTTCAAAGGAAAACACACACACACACATACACACACACTCAAGCACACCCCTCAAATGACATACTTGAGGGGTATTTATAGTAGGAGAGGATGATGCCCTAAGGCTTGGACATGGATTGGGTTACATGAACTTATACAAGGCTAGCTTATCTTAACTAATGCCCAATTAGCTTAGCCCAATCCACGAGCCCGTTGACTATTCTATCACGATATCTAACACACGTTACAAAGTTCCTAATCGTGAATGACCATCACTTCTAATAAAATTAATCAAGGCTAACAATATGTATATGTGACATATATGAGTAATAGTCTGTAGGTTTGCGTTCTCCTCGAAGAGAGCTTCGCAATAAGCCTTTATGTGTCTAAAATAGAGTTGATGTGAATGAAATATCGGGTCTCAAAGTTAGGCATTCGGTACCATGCCTAAAGAGGAAAAGTAATTTATTTTCAATCCCACATCGATGGGATGAGTAAACTTAGAGGGAGTCTATTGTGTATAAATAGAGGCCCTAATTCCACAAGTTTTACACACATCAAATCAATAAGTATTATTGATTTCCAACGTAAGGAATATGCATCTCTTAAGATGAAATTCACGCAGCTTTAGTTAAGTTCGACAAGACAACTTCTTGTTTTGGTCATTGTACCGGGAAATGACGACGAATCTGCTTTTAAGGGAAGCGTAAAACACGTGCCTCGGCTTTTAGTGCTTCTTTGTTGATCTCTATTGGTGATCAAGTAAGTCTTTGACTATTTTATTATTTTATTTAATTATCGTTTATCCGCTTACATTCTGTTTGTATTTAATTTTCATTATTTATTTATTTGTTAATTTTATTAATTGTAATTTAGATTTTATTAATAAAAGTGTAACCGCTTCCTACAGCCTTAAAAGAGATTCTTTAATGTAATTAAAACACTTTTATTAAAATCGATTTATTTTAATTAATAGATTTTATACAAACTGCTTTTTCTTGAAACCAAGATTGTGTTTCTTTGAAAATCTGCTTTATAACTAAATGTAATTTTAATTAATGATTTGGTATAATGATTTATAAACGATTTTTAAAACAGTTTATTGAATCGCTTTTATTGAAACCATGATGAGTTTCTTTTCAAACCGATTTATTTAGTTTGTTTATTGCATATGTTATTGTTTAAATCTGGATTCTGAAACCAAGCTTGTGTTTCTCTTAATCATATTTGGTACAAGTTTACATAAACCATGTCGAGTTTATTAGATACCATATTGTTTTAACAGTTTTTTAACTGTTTTTGTGTTAAAAAATTCACAAGTTAACTGATGGTAATTGGTGCGCCAATTACTAACATGGTTAAAAATCATGATGAAATCAGATTCATTGAAACCAAGTGGAGTTTCTTTGAAACAAATCTCATAAAATACAAGTTGTTATTTTATTAGATTACTAGAACGTGTTTATTGAAACCAAGATGAGTTTATTCAAAACAAAATCTGATAATATACAAGCTGTTATCAAATTTGGTGGAAAAGTTTCTTTGACTTGTTTAGCTTATTTAAACCGGATTGAGTTTAATTATAAACTAAATATAGTTCTTGAAACTTTATGCATTGGAAGGTAGATCTATAGAAACCTTGTTGAGTTCCTTTGAAAGAGTAAATCTATTTTGAAATCTTGTCGAGTTTCATTGTAGAATTAGGCCATGTGATGCGATCTATTAAGATATTCTTAAAGAAGATTGAAAAATCATATTACAAATTTGTTTTGTTTAAAAACATTATGTAATATGCGATATTGTTTAATTGTTTAATCGAAAGACTTGTTTAAAAGCGGTTTTGTATAATGGATCTTACAAAACAAGAGTGTTTTAAACAAAATTCGATGTTATCGTGTTTGTTAAGAAACACTTTGTGATATAGCAAGTTGTTAATTATTCCAAATTTAGTTTTACACTAATAAGGAATCTCAGACACAGAATGTTAGGAATGTCATGAGTGACATCTAAAGGATCTGCTCCGAACTTGATGAAAGGGAGACCGATACTCGAGTTATGTGTATGGTAGATGCTTTAAAGCATTCAGATTTTATGTGCCATAACTATGGGTTAAATGGCCTCGAATGAAATGAAAATTGTTGCCAAGGCGAGGATCTAACATTAGATAATGGTGGATTAACACTGGGCATCATGTCATGAGTATGATGATAAGAGTTTGGTTAACTCTTTCAAAGTAGCGTAAAATGGCGAGATGCAATTTATTGGCAACTCTACAACTCGCTAATAGCAAGGGAAAAGAAATGTGATGTTGAAATTCACATGTGAAAAAGAGCTTAAGTGAACCAACACGTTGTATGTGCCGTAGATTCGAGGAATCTTGTGTCCGGATGGTTGCTTAATAAATTTGGCTTTATTTTTATCAAGTAACATTGAGTTAACATTGAACAAAATTTTGGTCGGTACGGGTTATGCCCTTCATTAAATGTTTAAGCTGAATCTATTTTTATTTTTATTTTGGTTGTTTTAATAAAAATGAATATGAATTCAACTTATTTGATCCTTTGAATGTATAGCATGGCCATCTCGGACATGTTAATTTTAACTCAATACGTTGTTTAATTAAATAAACAAACACGGATTACAAAAGTAAAACTTATGTTGAAGCCAAATTGACAAGATTGTCTTTTCACTCGGTTGACCGTATATTAACCGAACCCTTGATTCACATAGTTTTATGTGATTTGGAATCGATACCTACTAAGGTAGCAATTAGGTACTTCATCGTAATTGTTGATGGTAGCACAAAATATTGCGACTTTTACTTACTTGAGAGTAAGGATATAGACAAGATTGATCTATACAAATAAGTTAAGAATCAACTTATTATCGAAAACAAGGCGGTTCAAGTGATATTGAGGTGAATATGTCTCCATTTCATGTATGTCCTAAACATGGAATAAGACATAAATTTATTGCTCCTTATACACCACAACATAATTGTTGATAGGAAAGAACTGCTGCTTTAAAGATATGGTTATGCCATGTTGTTAAAGTCATGGTTTAAGCCATGGCATGTGGAAAGCGGTTTTATTGGCTACTTATCTTTAGATAAGATCCCCGTAAGGAAAAGAAGATAGTTTTATGAACTATGGATGGAAGAAAACCCTCCTATAAGTACTTACGAATGGGGGGGTGTCTATCTGATCGACACCCAAGGTTCAAAATATTGGACCTAAACTGTTGTTTGCATAATTTTGGATATGCTCATAAGAGAGTGCTTATCGCTTTTGTATGTGATTCGAAACGATAAATATACACAAAGATACGATAACCGAATCAAGTAAAACTTTCATTGTATGAAACCGTGTTTCCTTGATTATTAGAGGAGAATGGATGTTCATCTAGGCTTGGTGGTAAAGTTGTCCATGATGAGAGGCAACTAAATGATGAAGTCCTTCATGATGAGAGACATCAAGATGATAATGTTGTTCGTGATAAGAGACAACAAAGGAGTTGATAATGATCTCCAAGATGAGAGACAAGATCAAACTGAGGAAGAAGAGGTTGAACCTAGAAGAAGCAAAAGGGCAAGAACCGAGAAATCGTTTGGACCCAATTTTGTTTCTTTTATGGTTGAAAACGAACCTACTTCATACCGAGAGGCGGTTACTTCCTCGAAGGGCCTCAATGGACGTAAGCCATTAAAAGAGAAATATATTCTATTTTACAAAATCATACTGGGAGCTCGTGGATTTACCTCCGGTTGTAAACCACTAGGCTATAAATGGATCTTCAAGAAGAAGATGAAAGCCGATGGCACCATTGACAAGTATAAAGCAAGATTAGTAATCAAAGGATTTAGACAACAAGAAGGTCTTGATTACTTTGATACATATCCGCTTGTTACGCGAATAACCTCGATTAGGATGATACTTGCTATTGCCGCTTTAAGAAATTTGGAAGTTCACCAAATGGATGTGAAAACGGCATTTCTAAACGGAGATTTAGAAGAAGAAATCTACATGAACCAACCCGAGGGTTTCATGGCTCCTGGACAAGAGAACAAAGTTTGTAGGCTTGTTAAGTCATTATATGGCTTAAAGCAAGCTCCCAAACAATGACATC
This sequence comes from Chrysanthemum lavandulifolium, assembly GCA_022545495.1. Lineage (NCBI taxonomy): Eukaryota > Viridiplantae > Streptophyta > Magnoliopsida > Asterales > Asteraceae > Chrysanthemum > Chrysanthemum lavandulifolium. The sequence goes on along the minus strand of CM040244.1, from coordinate 59,100,791 downwards.
AATTTTTTTTCACGTCATGTCAGAACGTGGATTTAAAAATAACGGATGTTTGTGGAAAGAAATAATTGCTGGTATATATGTAATCATGTGTCTATACATAGATGGTATACTTATCACTGAAAGTGATAACAAGATGATCAAATCCACTAATGAAATGTTGGAGTCAAGATTTGACATGAACTACATTGGTCGCTCGATATGGTTCTTGGAACTAAGATCATATGAAACCAAATGGATTTGTTTTGAAGTCAAAAACACTATAAGGACAATATTCTTCAGAGGTTCAATGTGGGGATTCCGCCTAGCTAGAACTCCAATGACATCTTTTAAATCTATTTATAATAGAGGTAGAGGTGTTGCCTATTTTGAATACTCATAGAATATTGGGCGTCTTATGTGTCTAATGACGTGTGTAAGACTTGATTTAGAAGTTATAATCAAGTTAAGTAAATATACCAAGAATTCAAGTGATGACCATTTGAATAGTATTACACAAGTACTATGATACTTACGATATTGCATTTGGAAGATATCCAACTGCTATCTAATGATAGAGTAATGCAAATATGGATTCTTACATAAAGAATCTAGATCCACTAGAGCGGATGTATTGACTCTCGTGGGAAGTCGTGTCTTGGAAATCTTGAAAGTATTTCAAATGCACTTTTATAGCTAAATCTATGGTGGAATTTGAATTTATCATTTGAGATAAATTTATAGAATATGCGGATATCTGCGTTAATTCAGAGGACATACCAAGATGGCGTAAACCGGTAATGACCATCTATATAAAGTGTGATAGTCAATTGGAAATTGATAGAGCTCATATCACAATGTAAAACGGTAAGTCAAGACATATCCATCATAGACGTTGATTGGTGCGACAACTACTCTCAACTAGAGTTATCACGATTGACTACGTAAAGTCAATAGATAACATCACGGATCCGCTTACGAAAGGCTTAAGCAGAGAGTTAGTTAGTAAGTCGTCTAAAGGAATGGGACTAAAGCCCTTAAAGGAATGATTTTATATGAAGTAAAACCTAACCAAGTCGATCGAGATCCCAAGATCCGGGTTCAATAGACAACCTAATCATATAAATGTAGGGAAGTCACGTCAATATGGGGAGTTACTTAACATTGTAACTTCCTAGTCCATTCCTATAACAAATGTGACTTGTTGAGAGGTTAAACATATGGCTTTAATGATTCAGGATGAAATCACAAAGCATAATGATTCGAGATGAAATCACAAAACATATGTTTTTAATGATTCAAGATGAAATCACCTATGTGAGAGAGAAGTGGGGTCGCTTGGAAGGGAATTGTGGGGGTGCAAATCCTAAGAGCTCTTGCAGAACCAGGCTAGTGTTCATGACCATAACGAACATGACTATGAGGACTTAACAATGTCAGGGAGAGTCTTGTGGGAAGTGTAATGTCGTCTACATAAACAGAGGCTGAGTTCAAGGACATCGCGTCTACTCGGATCTAGGAGACTAAGTGCATCTCATAAGGGAAGGTTCAAAGGGTCACACCTACCTATCCTTTGCAAGATTCAACTATTGGAATTTCATCGTAATTTTGTGTATTACAACCGATCTCCATTCATGTGGGGATTGTTGGAAAATTGTTTGGCAAAAGTGACTTTTGACCAACTTTGGACACAATTATCTATATGTAAATTTCCATTAAAAATTACGTATGCCGGACTGGTACAAGCTAGGGAATGACTTCAAACAAGTAACATCCAAAGCAAAGTTGCACGATACAAAAAGGAACACACATTATTAGATCTTCCTTTTAAATGCTCACTATACTCCACATCTGCCTTCACGGTATGCTTCAAGTAGGCTGGTCTCAAGATGTTATCCTTGTTTCTGAATGGCACAAACTTTTGACAATTATGTCCTTCACCTGAAGAAGCAAAGGCCATAAAATGTCTTTAGGATTGTCAGCAAGCACACATAGAATCCGAACGCTTTGATGAGCCTATGTAGTGATTGTCTGTATTTACAGTTTAACCAGCATTCATTTTATTTGCCACATAAGAAACCAATACTGAAAACTAGCTAAACGAGTTACACCAATATTTGAGTATAATGTGAATATAATAATCAACCAATCAGAGTGGCGCAGCGGAAGCGTGGTGGGCCCATAACCCACAGGTCCCAGGATCAAAACCTGGCTCTGATATGGTTCTAGAGTGGGTTCCGTAAAAAAAAATTATCACCTTTACACAATTATCAGTTCTATTTTTGTTTTCACAATTTTACCCCTAGTACAAAAGTGTAGGTTGTTTCTTAACCCACCTCTATCAAACAAGTGTTTGCACTGCAGCATTTGAAGTTTTAACAGGTATATAACTGGAATAATTTCGATAGAAAGTCCGATAATAAACCTATAGAACTTGGAATAATGTATTGCAGCCTTTTGTAGTTATGTTTCAGATTTTGAAAGCACAATAACCTCTATCAGTTGCATTATATTTGATTGTCACTCTATTTATGACACAATGTGAAAAAAATGTAACAAAAAAGTCCGGCAACATTGAGCACAACTCTTAGATAGCCTTCAACAATCATGTGTAATACATACGAGTATATGACTAACTATATATGTAATTCTTCATACTCTAAAACTCATAAATCTTCGCGGTTTTCTATTAGCTTTTATTTACCTACTCAATCGCTTGTTTAAGTTATCTCGAGTGAGCTCACTTGTGACAAATCTAACAACTCTCATTACTGATCCAACTTCCGATTTTGGATTCAAAAGCTAATATAACTAGCACCCGCAACACTGGCTCACATGTGGATTTTGGTACCAAATTTGTGTATATTACGCATGTTTTGAACTTGATGATTTTGTTAGTTACTTTTTGTTTACAAAAGTTTCATAATGAAAGAACAGTAATATTAATTTGAGAAAATTATCAAACTAAACAAAAAAACACCCTTGATCCAAGACTTGGTCTCTTTTTGCATCTTTTTCCCATTTTGGTCATGCTTAACTTCTCGACTTCACTTATTTTAATGACAAGTGTCATGCTCAACTACTCAACTCCACCTATAGTGGGCCAAATGTGTTTAAAAAAAGTACAAGGCAAGGACACGTGTCACTAAATATGTGTAGTCGAACAGTTGAGAATGACCAAAATGAGAAATAGTGCAAAAGTGATCAAGTGTTGGACCAAATGTGTTTTTTGCTTAGTTTGGTAATTTTCTACTAATTTTCTTGCATTGCTATGACTCTTTGACACACATCATGTTATGTAAAGTTTATCGTCATTGTAATATGCCACACAAAATGACCCATCTAAAATTTAATTGTAGATAATATACTTATCATGTAAGACTATGTAAGACTAGTAGTAATGGTGATTTTATGGGTGACCAAACACCCTGCCATTTTAGCATCACTTCAATTTCTCTTAAGGCCAAATACATAATCAAATGCCTGTAATTGTGACTTTAAAGTTGACTCAACACTTTTTTTAAATTAAATTTTATTAATAATAAAAAACATTACATGATAATTCAAATAAAATTAAAAACATTGCAATACAAATTAAAAACTTAAACTAATAGTCTAAACTATATTTAACCCTTCTCAATGCATGTTAGTACTTCCGTCCATAACACGACGGCCTTTTTAGCATTTCCTTCAATGCTATTCTCATACACATTTATCCAAGCTTTACACAAGGCTATCTCTTCCCGAGAGCTCCATGATTTAGATGTTTATTTCTCCTTCTTCTTAGATTGTTGACGCCTTTTGTTGTCTTCCTTTAACGGGATCCACCTCCTCTACAGGAGACTCGTCTTCAACGGGTTCGGATGGACCAACCAAACCTTAGGTCAGAATAATATTAACAACCAAAAATTTGATCCATATCATCAAGATTAAGTGTGTTAACCGGAGAAAATCATGTAGAACTTTGACTTGGTACATCGGTGGTGACATTTCGGACGTTAGTATTGAGATTGTTGTTGTTGTTGATACATCGGTTGGTTATACGGAGGTTGGAATGGATAATTTTGTAGTTGTTGGTTATAATGGATGCGAAAAGGGATTATTTACGTAAATAGGTTGTTGATGTTGTGATCGATATGCGAAACTAGCGGTCAAAAATTTATATGTGGTGAGTGTCCCATTAATTGAAAATTATGGGTCGGGTTGTTGTTGGAATGTTTTGTTCTCGTCGAATTTTTGGTGTTTTGGCTTTTGGAGTTTCGTGAGACATTTTTCTAGTTGAAGAAGATAATAGTTGTAGAAGAGAAAGTGTGAAAAAAATGAAAAAGAGAATGTGGTATTTATATAATGAAAAGTGTATTATTTGAAAACAAAATAGTATTATTTTTTTACAAACACCCTCCAACAGTCGAATAATAGCCAAACGGCTATTTTTGTCGAGTATTTGGAGTTTTTCCGGTATTCAATGTGTGAAGAAGCTCGGTTTAAGGGGGGTATGTTGTCTTTGTTTGCTAATACACTATTACCTAGTGTGGTTAGTGTGTTATTATCACCCGTTGTCATATCTATCACTTCACCGTCATTCATTGGTGACGATGAACAATTTACTCTTAGGTCTTCCAATATTCCTAATGGCACCCTTTCCGTGTTTTTATATTGGTTTGAGTAGTTTCTCGTGGAGTTCCATTTGTAGCAACTTTTGTGGGTTGACTAACGCCTTCACCGTAAGCTATTTGTCTAAGTATGTTCTCCTTTTCCGCGCATTATATTGTTTATTACGTTCTCTTCTCTTTACTACAAGAATATATTTATGGAAAATGCATTAAGAAAAAATAACAGATGATAACATTAAATGGGCTATTATTTATAGATAGTAAGCATATCCTTTTGTTTATCCAGATTTGCATGAGAGACATCACCAATGCCATTATTAAGTACCTTTTTATCCTTTTGTAGTGGAGTATAGTTGCTAATGTATTTACGCTTTCCAGTATGCACATTGCTTTGGTTATCAACATCATTTGCATTTTCCTCATCGGTCGTCGTTGATTGCTACAATATATACAGATAGAAAATCACATGATTATGTGTTGATATGAACTATAATATTCAGCAGTTTGATTGAGTACAATAGTCAAATTCAGAATCTTGTTATTATCGTTGTTGGTTCCTAATTTATTTCATGTTATTAGTAATTGCAGGAAGCATTAGCATCGGGTTTATTATGGACTGAGAAGAAGAGTAGGAAGAAGTATCAAACATGTGACGTATTGGCTAGTTAAACTTAAGGTACTTTTTCTTTTCTTTTTTTTTTTAAATATCAAGCATTTGCTACTGTTGTATACAATGACCATGGACTATGTATCCGTTCAACATATCAAGCATTTGCAATTTGTGAAAAATAGAAGAAAATATACAAGTATAAGAATCAAACACACAATTATGTCAATATAGCATAATGTTTAGAGCGTACCGTACTGGTTCTACACTGAACATTCCTGCAGAGTCCAAATGACAGACTAAATATAATTGGGTGATATGTGTATTTGTTACTACTGTTATATAAGAGTACCCCTTGTATCTAGTAGTAAAGTTGAAAGGCCAAATCTAAGCCATAGAATTAGCAGATGTATCAAAAAATATATTGACAATTAAAGCATTGATGACTATACTTCAAGCCATAATATTATAACAGCATATTTGTAAATATATTTGATACATATAATGGGTTGCATTGATTTTGTTTTTATCTGTACATATAATGGGTTGCATATTTTTAAAATCAACGCATATGTTACATTGATTTTGTTTTTATGTTTTCAATTAAAACAACATATATGTAAATATATTTGATACATATAATGTTTAATTTAATAATGTTTAATATGTTTGCAGGTTTATATGGTATGAAGGATTGCCACTGTGTTATTGTTGTTGCAACATAATTAGAGATATACAATTATAGTGATTTTGTTTTTATGGCTTCAATTAAAACAACATATTTGTAAATATATTTGATACATATAATGTTTAATCTGTTTGCAGGTTTATCTGGTATGCATGATTGATTGCCACTGTGTTATTGTTGTTGCATCATAATCAGTCAGTACCGCTAGTACCAGACATCTTTTGGCTTTGTTTTTTGCCACTTTATATAAAGGTTAATAACCTTTAAAGCATTATACTTATCAAGAATGGCGATTACAGTAGCGAACTAAAAATAACTCTTTAGACATTAAAGTTGACATTTTTTTTGCTTTAAGTATTATGACCATATTATGACCATTTTACCCTTTCTAAATTTTTTTTCGAGATACTTTTTTTCAAAATTTTTTCCAAATTTTTTTTTGAATTTTTTTTTTCAAATACTTTTTTTTTTTAATTTCGATTTCTTTTTTCGAATTTCTTTTTTTTTTTGAAATATTTTTTGAATGATAGAATAGTCATAATATGGTCATAATACTTAAAGAAAGACAAAAATGTCAACTTTAATGTCTAAAAGAGTTATTTTTTTAGTTTGTTACGCAGAACTGCTATTCTTGACAAGTATAGTGCTTTAAAAGGTTATTAGCCCTTATATAAAAGCCCAGGTATGCACTTTTTCGACAATCACTCGTAGTATTATTGATATGGCTTTAAAGCATCCCTACTTATGAATGAGATATTTTATGGCAGTCATGGATTACCTCAAGGATTGTTTATGTCCTTTATATGTGGTTAATATGTTATTTTATATGTGATTAAATTGTAGAAACTTAAAGTCGTTTTAAAACGTGTGAGATATTGTATGAGGAAAAATAACCATATAGGGAAAATGATTCAAAATCCCAAATATTTCAAATCTATTAAATTCATTTGAATTTTCGACACAAACTGTTGACAATACAAGATAATTGAAATTTATTATTTCACCATTGTGAACAGAAAGGAAATAAAGACAAGATTAAAAACACATTTTTCAATATAAATTTTGCAGACGTTTTAATTCTTGTGCTTCTGGCATAATCGGGTTGAACTCAATCTTAGTAACATCTATAGATTCCAGTATGTTACCTGAAAGATATTTATTGTATGTTAATCTTTGAGATATTTATAGTACTTAAATCTGAATTTGAAAACAATTATCCTACTTTAAATTGGTTGTTACATGTTTGTGTACGAGTAAGTCTAACTCGAGTTGCATATATGCTTACGTTTTCGTAACTTGCTTTTGCAATCATTGCTGGAAGAGCACCCGGAATGTGATGCAATATCAGTTTTATTTCGTGTCTCCTATTATGATTCAATTCAATGTTGGTGGTGAGTCTATTCATATTTTATTTAATATTGTTATTATTTATTTGAAAAGTACTACATATTAACACTTACATACAATCCTGCAGAATAATTTCACAAGGACCTCTTATACCAACATTAATTACATGCAGGTAAGTTTTCAAACATACTTTCTTCAATTTCCCAGCAACATCTGGGAGGAAAGTATGGATTTTAGAAGTACAAAACTTGATATTTATTACATAAAAAGTAATTTTGATAAACAAAGTTCGCAAGTATTTTAGATATACCCGTCATATTCTCCACAAAGTTGTCCTTTCCTCCACAAGGCACCTAATAGACGAAAGGCAAACCACTCATATTCTCCATCTATTGTCTGTTTAAGCTCAGTTGTCTATTTAAGCTCAGTTTTTGTTGTTTATCATTATTGCCCAATCATTACGAACAAAACTGTAGTTATCCAATATTGGGTAGTATTATGGGTCGGTATAATCTATCTGGAAATGTTTCAAGGAAAACACACCACCTTCCAAGTTTCGTCCCACATAAAATGGAATTAACTGGCGGGGGACGATATCATCAATTTTTTGTCTCTAAATATAAAGTAGTAGTAGGTTAACAAAACAAATTAATAAGCATGTATTTAGATTTGTTGATAAACAAACATCTTAAATTAACTTATAAATTTATCAAGTAAAAACAACCAGAGTTTGTTTTATTTCTCGTCCATCCAGACCAGTGGCGGATCTAGAATTTTGAATCATATGTGGCACAAATTTTTTTTGCTCACTTTGATTTGATTTTCAAAGTATACGGTCGATGATAAGAATAATTTGAGTGACTAATAAAGAAATAGTATATGGGTTATCAATAGTATATGAGCAAATTATGCTTTACGTGTGATTAAAATTGTGAATCCGAAAAAGAGAATTGATTGACACACTCTCAATTGTTATTTACACACTCAAATGGATATACCGATAGAGATATACTCCGAAGTATATAATAAAATATGCAACTGATGAATGCACAAATTAAAATGTACAAATAAAAAATTAAAATGTCCAAATTATTAGCCCCGAAAACAGAAACAAATAAAACAAAGACAAAGTTAAAAAACTAACACAAGCCACAAACAACTTGGATAGTAGTCATAGTACTTCAAAAACAACAAAAACTATGGCCCACGAGGATAATCTATACATATATATGGGACTACATATGACACGTCACTAATGCTGACTAAACATTTTAATGTTGACATGGCACATTATACGATGAGGTGGAAATGGTGACTAGGCACAACATTCGTTTACACAAGAAAAATAAAATTGTAATTGCAAGGTTCGAACTTGAGTTTCCAGACTCATAGACATGCACCTAAACCACCGAGGAAATCCCCATTTTGTTGAATGCAATCTTATTTCTAAAGTGGTATTACTTCTTCAACTTTACCATCTTCCATCTATCAACTTAACATAACTGAAACCCTCCTCATTCGGATCTACCATTAATCCTCCCCCTTTTCACTATGCATTCCAAAATAGGCGCTCCTCAATTAGAATGCATATCAAACAATAACTCATCCCTCCCCCATTTCACTTGAGTGAATATCAATTAGGGATTTCAAAATCACAGATCCACATACAAAAATGATGGCAACGAACCCTAAACACATTCAGGCGGTTCATCGATTCAAGCTTATAATTCGATCCACATCCATGATTCAATGCCACAAACACATTAATCATGGTTTCATGTCGACGTCATCTGATAAAGACCACAACAAGATGTGGATTTAAAATAGGGTTTTGATGATAGAATTCAATCTATAATTTTCTACCAGGTTTGTTCAATTTATTATTCGATTAACAAAAAGAATCAATCTCTGTGTTAATTGATTCATATAATCATAAGTTTCAATCTAAACTGTTGGGTTGTAATTGGGTTTCTAAAATTAATTTGTTAAATTGTATTGAAAAGGTGGTTTATAATGGATGATAACTCAATATAGAATGTCCTTGGCAGGAATGGATTGTGAAGCTATTTGAGAACAATACTTACTTTGTTGAGGTAATCCTGAATTGCGTAGCATTATTTCTTGATTACACGTCGTTAGTTATATTTGATACGCATTATCTCTAATTTTGTCATTTCTCTTATGAGTATGTTATGCCAATTCCACTTACATTACTAGGTGTATTGCTAATGGACGTATCAGGAAGACGGCTACTATTGATGGTACAAATCACATCCTTCTTTACACGGGAAATTTCCTTCTTTAGTGCATTTTGGCTTACCTAGAAAGTAGCCAAGACCAAAAACTTGTATGTATCATTCTGCCTTAGCTTTTCCGTACTATTTGTATTATATCATGGTTAGAGTATCTCAAGAATTCTAGGCTTTGCTTATGTTTTTCTTGATATTAGTCAATTATATTTGACCACCTACACATTAAATTGCTTTTATCAAGGTTTCATTCTTTCGGAACGTGCTTAGGTTGTTTCACACAAGGGTATCATTCATGCTATAGGTTTAGTTAACTTTTTTTTCATATTATAATAGTTTCCAGCCATTTTTTGCCCAAGTTCATGGGAAGTTCTTTGTTGCTATTGCAGACCATCAAGAGTATAAGGTGTTTAGCCCCGCATTGAATTTGTTGGGTTCGTAATGCAATTATACACTCATCAACTTTCTTATCTTAAATTTATATAGAGTATTTAAGAAGCCAATTGTGTATGCATAATTCAAGATTCAACTTTACACAAGTCACTTGAATCATATCCATTTTTCCCCGAATATTCAGACGACATTTTGTTGGAGATGCACAAAATTTAGAATATGATAAAAGTTCTAGCAGGATATGATTGGGCCCATTATTATACCTACACATCCCTATTCGTTAACATGTTAATGAAGGACCAGATGGACCATTTCTATGGACCGGTTTGAACATATTTCGGGACCAGTTTGAGCTTATTAATTTTTTGTGTCAAGTCTGGGAATTGAATGACCAGTTACAACATTTAAAATGTGGTCTTTTTGTAGGTTTATTTCTTTAAGCAATTTCATTAATATCATAAGAGAGTTTTCATAATGTAACTAAATAAATTAGTTATTTACAAGTTTCCAATAATGTGTTATGGCAACATTCTGAATACGAGATATGGAGGGTAAGTGAGGCCTATTATTTTTTACGGCATTTTTTTTGAACTATGACGTGTTTTTAGATAAAGCATAATCTATTTTGGCTTGGGGTTTATCATAGTTACGATTGTTGTGGCATCTTGATTATACTTATTTATGCATAATTATCAAGTTGTTAGTGAATAAAAGAAACTTTTGATGCATAACTCCTTTGTTCTTGAAATTTATGATTAATATTGAAGATTTGTACATTCAACTTCTTGGTGATTTGATTTCAGGTTGCCAATAGCAGCAATACCTCTGAACCAAAATTCCTCCATTTTCTATGCAGGGCTCAAATCTGGTTAGTATTTCTAATCATTCTACGACTTTGTTCCTAAATAATCGATTTGATAATAAAAATGAAAATAACATTAGTGAAAACACCGAGTTGGTTCCGATTAGTAGTTCAACAGTTTGCATTTTGGTTCAGTTATTGGCACTTAATAATGGACGTTGTGCGTTCAGTGAGTAATCTTCAGGTTCAGTTAATGGTATTTTGGTATGTTAATCTTCAGGTTCGGAGGCTTGAGATGGCAATTGACAACACCGAGCTTCGACAATGGCTAATAAAGGAATATGATGGTCCTAAAATTTGTATAATGTGAATATGATCTGAGCTCGTGGACCATGAAAAAATCTTTCTAGAGTTGATCAGGTACATAATTTATCTACGATAAACATGCATAAAAATACATATAAATTCAAACTTCCTCTTCAGATTGATGGTTTGTTATTAGAAATGGAAATGAAAATTTTGATTAACTCACTTTACTTGGGGTTTGTGGCCCTCACGAATGTTTAAGCTTGTCAAATTAACAAGATGAATTAGCAAGTACGACACTTGAATAGTACAGAGTTGTTTAGAGGCCATTAATCGCTTAACCCTCTCGAATGTTTAAGCTTGTCGAATTAACAAAATGAATCCGCAAAGTATGACACCTAAATAGTACAGTAGTTGTTTATGTTGATAGATAATAATAGAGAGAATGTGTTGTGTGTTTATTATCATAAGGAAGGATACATATATAGGGGAGGACAAACCCTAACCAATGCTTTGGGCCTTGGCCCATACAAAGTATAGTCTAACACTCTCCCGCAGTTCGAGCGGTGAAATCACGAAAGCTCAAACTGGACATAAAAAAGAAACAACAACACAAATACCGCTACTTGCACTACATAATTGCTTTTCACATGCTTTTCAAAAATGCTTCACACATCACATGCTTTTCGATGCTTTTCATATAACATGCTCTCCATCCACCAGTTACTTTTACCATAATAATAATAACATATCACTTTCTGCTTTTGCTTTTCTCCACTACCCAAGGTAAAGTCACGGGAAGGTACAATCTTAAACACCATTTCATTGACATATCAAGAATAAAAAGTGAAAGCTAACTTTTTTTTTTTAATTCTTCCACCATTGTTGATTAGGAAACACTTTGATCACCCATGGCATATACAAGGCTCAAAGATCACTCATCACAAACACACCCTTTCCGACGCCGACATCACTCATCACAAACATGCCATCATCGGCTCCACAACCTCCTACACAAACAACCAACCCCACGAGATGAAGGTAATGTAAGAAAAGGAAATATAAACGCGGATCGGTTATCTTTGAACCAACGATTGACCACTAACGGAAATAGGTGGCGATCGGTTATCATTGAACCAACGGTCGACCACATAAAAGAAAAGAAAAGAACAAAAGTTGATAGCGTAGGGAGGGTAAGGGACGCCTTGAATGATCGTGTTTGTGATTTGGATGGTTTGGCGGTTGGGGAAAGTCTCGCATGCAAGCGTTGGACGGAAGTTGACCGAAAAATGGTTTGGCGATTGGTGCTTGATGTTGTTGTTGTTGAGGTGGTTCTCGCATCTTTGATTATTTTAATTGAAGAACTTTATTGAGATTGAAGTGTAAGGAGCCCTCCGAACCTCCGTGAGCCGAAGTGCGGCGGCCTGAGGCAATGAAGCAGATGTTTAGTTTAAGGTTTTGGGATAGGATCGTTTAGGCTATCGATACCATGTTGATAGATAATAATAGAGAATGTGTTGTGTGTTTATTATCATAAGGAAGGATACATATATAGGAGGACAAACCCTAACCAATGCTTTGGGCCTTGGCCCATACAAAGTATAGTCTAACAGCTTTAGAGGCCATTAACCGTTAAGCACACTTTTGGTTCAACAACACTTGTCCCGATTTTTTTACATTTTCTTATAAAATAGGTAGTGTGCTAACATTTTATTCCATTTTTGTACATTTACTTAAATAGTAAAGTAATTATTGAGGTTCAAAAGTAATTTTCATCATTATTTCGATTTTTGTATGATATGAACAATACATTGATTGTACAATGGACAACAACTCTATTGGCTAACATTTGCTTTGAATGGTATGTAGATGATAGCGATTGAGCAATTTATGGAACCAATTCTTAAAGATAAGACAATATGGAATGTTAATGTCAATATTAAATGATCTTCATGAACATGTGATTCACTCACGGTATTATGTTAAAATCTGACTTTTATTGATTTTTATTTCACATTTCATTATTTTTGTGCACATAAAGAACACTTTCTTTTTCTTTTTTCTTCCAATTTTTGTGTTTAAGATATTTGGCGTTATTCATCGGATACAGGTATTTTGCCGGGGATAGAAACACCCCTGTCTAGGTTATTCCTATCCATCTATTTTACATGTTATATCCCAAATGAAAACTTAAATGAATTTGTTATAGATTATTTGGGTTAATATGTTGATGATATTTGCAACTAATTTTGAAATATTAGTTGGATCATTAATTTGGAACGATTAAATTGTCTTTGTTGCTTTACATTTTACAACCGATGGAATATGGTGCTACATAGTATTATGGGTGTTCCCATATTCAACTTCACCTACAATAAGATGGTCAAACGTAAAAGAACGACTCCTAGCGGTCTGTCCAGAGAATTCTTTGTGAGCTTTCCTAACGTTTTCTCATTTTTCTAATGTTTTCATATTTTTCCTTTTTTCCTAACGTTTTCCTATTTATGATCCAGAGAGTGAAAGTGACAAAAACCTGTGATGGTCGTGCATGGACCTGTTCTTTATTACAGATAACCTAACTTGTGAGGGTATGTTTCTCAGTAATCTTTCTTAACATTCTGCAGTTATTCATTGCAATGTTGTTCGTGCATTCTATGGATGGACTTGCCAACTCACAGATATTGATCAAATTAAAACTGCATATCTTGCAGAATTTTCATCACGTAACATACAAATTGGACATATTTCTTCTATCTTACCTTACATCTTATAGGCTGAAATCCTAGAATTTTTTAATCCATTTATGATTTCAATATATGTCTATATCGATTGTTGAGCTTATTGCAGTCATTACTGCACCTGCTACTGATGCCAAATAAAACAAATTATCACTTGACCCGTTACACATAAAACATAAATCCAATTTGACCCCTTAGATGTATAATGTATTTTAGACTATTTAATCTACTCTTATGCATATAAATGTTAAATAATTAGTTTGGATCGGTACTTGATAGGTGTTCTCTAATGGATGGTCTGAAGGCGAATGTGACAGAAAGACTGGTTGGTTTCCATCGGCTTATTTGGAAAAGCAAGATATTCAAAAATTCACCTAAGTATAGCATATTTGCAATTGATTTTGTCCATCTTATGGTCTTATGGAAGTGTATAGTAATAGCCAATGTATTAGTTGTATACAGTTGCAAGATGAGCACTTGTGTGATTGTATATTCGAGTGATGAACATGGTCCCGTACAGGCTTGTGAAATTTTTTAGTATAATCATATAATTACATAATTTTGTTGGCTTATAAGGCCAACTTCTTCATTTTGTAAGATTTTACATATAAGTTTGTCAATCGATCCGTTCATATATTACATGAACCTTTTTTCCTCAATTTTTGTGTTTAAGATGTTTTGCGTATTTCACAAAAGGTGTAGAATAATGCGGAATACCTCGACCGGATGCCTTTTGCGCTATTCATGATTAATTTACGCTCGTTAGAATTCGTCAAGTTATATTATGAGCTAGCCCACCCATTCGGGTGGCTATGAAGCTAGTATATTAATATACACATAGTACATTAGTACCTCAAAAACAACAATTACCCTCCCTATCCGTAGTTTGTCAGAAACGTGAAGACATTGTTCATCTTCTTCACCTTATCATCTTTCTTCTTTCTTTATCTTCGTAACTAAAGAACATGCTCTTCTTCCTATATATTTTCTCATTTTGTGCATCTCTAGCTTCAAACTACATGTAGCACTTTCAAAGAACTAGCGATTTTCAAAAAGATTACACTTCGTCGGCTAGAACCATGTGCACGTGCACACGTGTGGCTAACACTTAGATCCGCCCGATCCGCATACAAACTCTCGCGGACTACTTTGCATTTGTACCACAAGCGTGGTTCGCTCAATAACTTGAAGCTTTCAATAGCTCGTAAGGTCATATTCTGTAAAATCAAATATAAACATCATTAAATTTCAATGCAAGATGACTTGTTGTTTTGGTTGTTTATGTTTTAGGTACGTATAAAGATTGGAGATGATTTGTTACCGCAACAACTGGGTGGATTATAGGGATCCCTTGAACGATAAATGTATCATGTTTGCGGGCACGAGAAAGAGTTAAAGATGATAGAAGGTTGGTTACATTAAGGTCACGTATTTGATCCTCAACTTCAACAATCATATAATCATTTTGATTGTCCATTTGCGGTGTAATGTGATATTCATGTGTGAATAACAATAAGTATGTAGTATTTTCTATACTACTATATAAAGCATTTGGGACATTCTATTTATGGAAGGCTTAAAATTTTCAGATTCAACACTTTCTAATTGTAGAAATATGTAAAATTATAAAAAATTGTACACTTTCTAATTGTAGAATTATGTAAAATTATAAAAAATTGTAGTGTTAGGAATCGAACCCAGATCTCATGAGATAAAGCCTGATACGCTAACAGCTAGACCACAATGGCTATGTTTTACTTTTTGCAAAACCATTTATATAAACTACAATTGTTAAAGTAAAAATATAAATAAAGGTAATTGATACTTACACCATATTTTTGAAGCATGCACACAATTTGTGCATTACGGTTGTACCGCATAACAATCCGTAATGCACAAATTATGGTGCATGCATCAAAAATGTGGTATAGTATCACCTTTATTTACACGTATAATTAATGTCACACACCACTCAACTTCTAACAAATAAACCCTGAAATCTTTGTTTGTGTGGTCAACAAACAAGATCATAAATTATTTTTTCCATTTGCTTCATTATTTAACCTTGTCTTTTCTAACGATATTAATTGCATATACCTTTGAACTACATTATACAATCATTTTGTACAAGGACTAATAGAGTTGTATTATACAAATGATTCATGATCCCATATTGATTATTATATAAATACTTTACAAACTAAAATCATATTCCACCGGATAAATACGATTGAAAAAAATCTTGCATGTCAAAATATGATAATTTTCAAAGAATTTATAAAGTATGATAACGTGTAAACATATAAAGTACGAAGAAATGTGATCGAAAAATCATTATCACGAAAAAATGTGATCGAAAATATTGTTCACCAAAAATTTGATGACAGGGATACATCGCGCTATAACGCTGGTACCCTACTAGTATATATATAATGTGTGATCAGTTTAGAAATTCATAAAGTGTGATTATAAATGGTAAATGGATAAAAGTAAGGCTAAAATTATTCAATGTGATTTACATATCTCATAAAAACATAAAGTCTAATAATAATGTCACTAATAACACATATCTTATGATACAAGGTTTTGAAATTAGGGTTGTCAATTTGTTCCAGAATCAAATTGATATGTTAACCGAAAATCCAATTATTTTGGCATTAATAGCACATATAAACTGAATATTTAATATATATATATTTTTTTTTGCTGAAATTAGGCATGTGAATTTGTTCTAGGAATTAAATTGATATGTTAACTGAAAATCAAATTATTTTGGCATTAATAACACATATAAACTAAATATTTAATATTTGTTGCTGAAATTAGGGCTATGAATTTGTTCCAAAAACAAATTGATATGTTAAACGAAAATCCAATTATTTTGGCATTAATAACACATATAAACTGAATATTTAATATTTTTTTTCGAATATCTCATGTCATAAATGCATTGCTTGAATGTGTACAATGATTCATAGTTGAACCTCTATTGTGTTAAGTTATTGTTTATTGTAGCTTCCAATTTATTCACCTTATTTTAGTGGTTGTGCGAAAATAGTCTAATTTATTTTGTGATTACTTGTTTGCTAAAGTATTTCCACATATATTTTTCACACATCGACATTTCGGTGGGAACAACTTATAGCATGAATCTTGGGCATGTTGAATTTTCGACAAATTACTCTTTTAACTTGGCTATCATATCTCATGCTTCACCAACAACAAAAAAATATGTAGGTGCGTATATTGTTAACATTATTATACCATAGGAATCCCTAAGTACCACTCGGAGGGGTCACCTAATTGTTGCACTTTGTTTTGTTCTTATCAGTGACCCTTCACATCCATTGGGGACCAAATATATAGTTTAGAAGTTTGAAGTTTGCAGCATTGTGATAGTGGTTGTTGTTGTATAATCTCCTGATGACTATCTCAATTTGACCTATATATAGTTTAGAAGTCTGAAGTTTGAAGTTTTTGTTGTATATAGTTTAGAAATTTGACCTATATATAGTTTAGAAGCATTGTGATAGTGGTTGTTGTTGTATAATCTCCTGATGACTATCTGAATTGTGATAGTGGGGACCAAATATATAGTTTAGAAGTTTGAAGTTTTCCTGGTTGATATTTATTGACATTTGGTCATTTGCTTATTTTATATACTTCATGACTATCTAAATTTGACCTCTGAAGCTCAAAATGAAAGTTGAAGTTGGGTTTTAGTATGATCTCCTAATGTTGCTTCCATGGTATGTTTCATAGTCCAAATACGCCAATTCTTATGAGGATATACCAAATACGCAAAATATGAAATTTATAATGAAAACCAACAAGTTATATTAATATTAAATCTTTTAAAACGGCATATCAGTTGAAACACAAAAATAAAACAAAGTAATACATTATGTTCTTAGAATGTAAGATTCTAAGAGCTTAATGTGGGTAACAATTTGAATGCTTAATTTGGATAACAGTTTGAATACTTAATGCGAAAAATTTTATGCATCTTCTCCATTGTTTTCGTGTCCAAACAAGTAGCCCGTTATTGCCAAAGATTGAATCGATTTGTTCTTCTCGTTTCACACTCCTTGTCGAGGAAGCCTCGGTGGGTTTCTTCCTCATCATCAAGGTAATGACTTCATTCCATTTCTAGTTCAACAAGTTTATGAACCTTTACGCTTTCTTCCGAATCTCAAATATAAAACAAATAAACATTAGTAATTATTGTAATGTTATATTGAGCATATATCTTCAATGTTTATTAAAGAAATATAAAGATTGGATCAAGTATGTTACGTCGACAACTTGGTTTCTTTGATACTGAATTGGAAGAGGGACTGCGAGAGGTGCATGGCTAGAAGAGGTTCAACAGTGGGACCAAGGGACAAAGATGACAAGAACATTATTATTTCACTTTGGTTGTCCATAATATAAAATTTAGCATAAGTATATATTGCTTGATATATTATTGCACTTGAATCATCTTCTTGTGCCTTCTTTATATAGTGGCATTTTGTTTATGATATGGTAGGATTTTGCAATTGGTAAGGTGTAACACCCCCCGAGATCATAATGACATCGGAAGACTAATCGGGGTGTTACTCGAATGGAGATCATAGTCAATAATCATAGAAAACGACTCGAAAGAGACGTTTTATTAAAAATAGTTATCATTCATCAAAAACTCATAGTTGTTACAAAACATTGTAAATTTTTCAAGTGTTTTCCCCAAAATATAGAGCATGAGTTTGAAAGAAATTACAACTTTATGTTTACACCACAAGAAAGGTCTTGGTATGCCCCACTCCGTGCCTTGGACATAATCTTCACTGATTACCTGAGATAACATGCTAAAGGTCAACAATAATGTTGAGTGAAATCCATAGGTTTAAATAACATTTGAACACAAGAATATGAGCATGATAATTGTAAACTAACAATATCATAAAGAAAATCACAGATTATTATGCGCTAAGCTCATGCAACCTCTGGTATACGTAAGTTTTTGGGCCAAAGGAGGTAATAGCCAATTACCTAATGCAATACAATTTTGGTGCGCCCCGGTTATTTCTCTATAACCAAGACGGGGTCGTTACTCCTCATAGTACTATTCACGATATTTGCGTTTACTCGCGATGACTAATGATTCATGATACATGGGACTTATGGCTAAATACTTAGGCAAGACTAATAATCAAGAAGCGAACATTTATGAAAAACCTTGTGTGCTAGTTTAGAGCATGTATCTCCTCGCGGGTTTGCAAATAAAAGTAAAAGCGAGGCTATGAACTCACCTTGATGATAATGAACAAGCACAAATAGATCAATCACAATGTAGCGGAGGTTTCAAACCGAAACCTAAAATGATGAGATGACGAGTCTCAGAATATGATAAACATTTTGGTTCGCGGCCAAAATAATAGAGCATTGAATATTCTTATTCAATAGATCATTGAATTGTCCAATTCAATAGGGTGTGTGCGTGCTTAACGTTTTAAGTTAATTTATGTGCTACATTGTCTTAGTTGATATTTATTAATGATCCTCACTTATGCATAAGTGAAATGTTCCCCCGGTTGTGATCTTGTGAAAGAGTGGGTGTTATCGAGTACTTTAGATTCCCACATGAGTTTTACCGGATTGTTGCTATGTATAATTAAAATCTTATAATTATTAATACGTTTAACGATATCCTATAGTAAATTACTTTTAAAATACTCATGTTAGGAATTAGAAATTCCATAGTGAAGAGTCGGTCACCCCAAATATAATCTAGCATAAGTTAGCTCGTAGACATATCGTTATTTACCGTTTTATTAGTTAGTTATTTAGTTTAGAGCAACACCGTGGAGGAAGGACGGTCTTTACCCATCAGATGCTCGATCCACAATCCAAGGAGGACGTTTAGTTTGTAATTATATATACCCTCTACCTCCCAGGTAGGGTTGGACCTTTCATTCATCTTAATCTAACCTTCTATGTTTTCTTTCACTTTCTCTCTCTAGAAAGGCTCTCACTTTCTCTCTAAAACCTCTAAATAATTCGACCATATTATTGTTTGTTATGTGTTTATGAAATCCAATATGTTACAATTGGTATCAAGAGCCATGGTTAGATCATCTCTTACATGTCTTTATTTTTCTAGTGGTTTTGAGTTTGAGAAAGTTTTATGGTTTTGCATCATTTGGTTGATTTCTAGTGTTAAAGTTTGGATTTTGATTGTACTTTTGTGTTTAGGATCATCATAAGTGTTTAGGTTGTGATTTGAAAGGCTTGAATCATCGTGGTTGGGTTGTTTTTGGATTGAAAAGTGTGTTTTGGAAGTTTTTTCAAGTTAGCGACTTGGCTCACGGTATAACTTTCTTGCTAGCGATTTGCTTCAGAAATAATTAGCGAGTTGTGGTGTTGTTTGGTGGCGAGTTGACCCTAGCGACTTGCCTTTAGAGACAAGCCGACAAAAAGTACACTTAGTGGATTCTCCACTACGGGTAGCGACTTGGTGTTAGCGATTTGGTGCTTAGCGAGTTGCTCTTTAGCGACTTAACAACTTAGCGACTTGGAGCTTAGCGACTTGTCATCAAAATTTTCCTAGCGAGTTGCTCTTTATCGACTTGGCTGCTTAGCGACTTGGTGCTTAGCGACTTGGTTCAAGTGTTATAGCGACTTGGTTGATTTTACGAAGAAGAGGTTTGACCAAAGTTGACTTTTACGTCAAAACTTCAAACGCCATAACTTTTGATCCAGAACTCTGCTTTCAATGAAATACCACAAAACGACCGAACAGTCGAATATTGTGAGGTTTCACCACAATGTCGTGAAACGAATTTTTCGAGGCCCAAATCCTCCGAAAGGAAGTTATTGAGGTTTTAAGTTTTTAGACCCAAAATTCTCCATAAAACGTGCATCAACCAATCCAAATCTCAACCAATCAACATTTCACTTTTCCTACGAACAATCTAAAGCCTTATCACACAATCGTATTTCATTGTATCGATCCATCACCATCTTAACACATTCCATTGGTCATTGCTTAACGGTTTGGTCTTGATTTTAGTAAAATCCCGAAAGATTTTATTTCTGGTTTGAATCATAGACTTGTAAAATCCCGTGCATTCTACCACATCATGTCCTACTCTCTGACCCAGGTGATTTCGTAAGTACTCAAACCGTATGATGCTATAGACAACCATGAGAATATTAGCTATACCGATCGATTATGTATGATGGAATCAATCAATGATGACTTGAGTTCTTCATGCTCGAGTCCAATGAAAAGAATTGCACCGCTTGGACTACGTAATGCCATGCAAAAGGAAAGTAGCATTGAATCTTATCAACAACTTCACTCACACCTTATGTTACTCACACCGATTGAATGGAACGAACATGCATTGCCCTTTTCCGTCAAGACTTATCCACATTAACGGAACAAGACTATTGAACTTAGAACAATTGGAACAACAACTTGATAAAGAGAAGGTTCAAGAGGTTAGTTCCAGTCTTCGCACTTCAAGTGATCCACAACCAATTTCACCATTCATCGCTGGGGAATTTACATCGATTATGATCAAGACATGATGAAATGTCTTTCAAGAGACACAATCGGAATGGAAATTAGCGTGTTCATTGAGACATTCATACAACTCATGGATAATGTGGAGAAGTACATTGAGGAAGTTACACATAAAATGAAAACGTTAATGAGTGTCGGTGCGGTTGAGAGATAGTTGTGATAAGTTGGGTAATGTATCCGTTGAAGAATCGGTGTTCTTGAATGCGAGAATGTCGAGTCAACATATAATGATGAGTCGGGTAAAGCACCATATGATGGATCGCCTGTACTTGAATACAGAGGCTCGAGATTGATAAGCTTGACACATCCAATGTCCAAAGGACTCTTGTTACACATGATGTGGATGCAGATATCGCACCGAAAATTGAGCAGTGTCATGTAATGAGGTACCCTTTCCTGCTCAATATAGTGCATCCGCTAAAGTACTTAAACAAACCGATCATGATGTCAACATGACTTTGTTAAATCTTCATGAATCGAGGTGAGTCTAAGATTAAGTGTTTCAAAACAAACAATAAGGTTGATAAAAGGCTTTTGATGAACTTTCAAACAAATTCTCAAATCTTGAAAACATTGCATTTCACTTGAAATTGCGATACAAAGTAAAGAAGAAAGTTTCCAAATTAACAAACCATGTAAAAACTGGAACTTCCGAATTCCGTGAACTTTTGAAATGAACACTTTGAAAGCTCACTTCAAGATAAAGAATCAACCATCAACAATTTGAAGAAACATATTTCGGTATGCATGTGAAAAGTAATTTGGTTACAAGTAATTCGATGTTAATGCTATTGATGATATTCAAATGAGAAATGATGAATTAGCCGCTTGTGTGGCTAAATTACTAAAGGAAAATGAGTCTTTGAGAAAGAATCACATAGAACTAAGTGACTATGTCAAAGAAGCTAGAACTAAGTCAATGGAAACAAACTCTTTGATAGCAAAATTGATGATCTCAAAGCTCAACTTCAGAAAAGAGTTTCGCTATTGTTGCTTTAAAAATGAGCTCGAAAAAACAACAGGAATAGTGTGAACACTAAGTTTTCAAAACCATCAAACTTGGGAAACCAATTATTAGACAACCGAATGCGTTTAGATCCGAATCGACCAAAATTTTCAAAACGCGGTTTGCCTCCCAAGTTGATGCGAAACAAGTTTTGACAAAACCAAATCACTTCACCTCACTTGCCTAGGAAAATTGATATGAATGACTTGTATAAGAACTCTTATCTTGAAATGGCTAGAAAGAAGGCACATAATCGTAAGATGGAATTTTAGGTGCAAGACCTAGGATGATGAATTCTTCAAAATTTCAAGGCACCGCTAGTAGTTCTAAACCATTACCTATGAACACTAATCTAAAGACTAGGGATTGGCGACATCTAAGAGTAGTTGCGTTTCGATTAAAGCTATTCCCATAGCGATCACTCTAAGAAATCTAGATCTATTTCGAATCCAAACAAGATGTTTGCTCAAAGTGTCCGAAATGTATCTTTAATGCTAATCATGATAAATGTTTCACAAAATCCTCGAAGAATATAAATGCTCATGCAATGGTACAACTCATTAAGTCTAGGATTCACACTAAGTCATCCACAAAGGTATATGAAGCAAATGAAACCAAAAGCCTCACCTAGATGGTTACCAACTGCTAAATCTTTGGAAACTAGGAATAAGGATAAGTCTCTCACTATGCATAAGATGCTTAACAATCCTAGACCTTGCCATAAGTGGATACCATCCGTAGAATTTTTAAGGATGCTAGACTTAGGTGGATACCTCACAGGAAAGATGTTTACCAATAGCATTCTCAATGTTGACCGTGAAACCACAAAGGGTTTGGATAATTGATGTCACTAACCATAATATATGCAATCAAGTTTGTAATATTAGTGCAGTAGTCCTTACTCATTTGCAGATACTTCGATCCTTCAATACATGGATCGCTTAAAGTATGGATAACAAAAGGATTGATATCTCATAATTCACGGGTTCTAGTTACTCAACATTGATATTCAATCGGCTATGACGTATGAACACAACAGTTCATGCCTCAGACTCTAAAGAAAAGAAAAGTGTACGTTTGAGGCGCTTTATCTTATGAAGAAGAAATCTTCTTATGAAGTTTGAACACAACAGTTCAAGCCTCGTTCTCTAAAGAAAAGAAATGTGTACGCTTCAATGCGCATTATCTTCGGAAGAAGAGAAATCTTCTTATTATGACCATTCTCATCAACATGCTTCATACTTTTTCCATGCGCGTTAGTCATCAAGTGAACCGGGCTACCATTGATTGTTTTCTTATTCCACTTGCTCAACTATAATGAAGATGGAGACATCATGTGCTAATTTTGCGGGGGAGAAGTGTGAATAGACTACATTTGTTGAAGATGTTCACTTATTCAATCAAGAATTGCAACTCCGTATGCAATTCTTGAGGGGGAGAAGAAGTGTGAATTTACTGCATGGTTGATTGATTTATGAGAATAAATGGTCATACGGCTCCTAACTCATGTAAGAACCGAGCTTCTTCTTATCGGGTCATCTTCACATGGAGTTTTTCTCTTCTAAGAGCCGTTGGTTGACATCTTCACCGGATTGATGAGTTTATCGACAAAGTGCTTCCGGTTAATGCTTCACGATACATCAACATGATGATTCCGAACAATCTATCTCGTTCTTGTTTGATGTGACCGTAGTTTGGTGTTACCATCTTGTGTGTTCGTTATGGCCCGATTGTCGATTTCCTTGATGAACATCTTTCTGTTCTTGTTTGATTGGGAGGATTATAGTTAAGGGATTTGCAAGATGTAAGTTAATTGGGATGCTTCTTGGTGGGATGCTTTTGGTGTGAGTTGAAGATGTTAACTATCTATTCCCAACCGGACAATCTTGAAGAAGGTCGAGTCTACAATCGGTTCTACATTTTTGTTTGCATGTTAGAAGACTAAAGACGAGTTGCATTTGATTATCCAAAGACTTCTTCTTAACTGGGTATTTATCAAACAGTTGTCGGTTTAGGGAGAGCACTAATTGGGGAGGGTGAAATGTTTGATTTAATCCCCAATTAGACTTGCTCACATTCTCGCTTCAAAAAGTTGATTCTCACAAAGACTTCAAGTGTTCTTCTCAACAAATTCCTAGTATACGGGCTTACAATGAGTTGTTGATTCTGAAGTGTCAAAACCAGAAGGGAAGGAGACACATCTAAACACAAAGCGAGTAAACTTGATGAACTTAATTCTTCTAAGTGATTGAAGATATTCCGGAAGACAAATGTTATTATCATAGAGAAACTCAAGGTTTGACTCATGGCGAGTAAACTTGATGAACTTAATACTTCTAAGTGATTGATGATATCCCGGGAAAACATATGTCATGACCGCAGAGAAACTCAAGGTTTTACTCATCAAGGCTTTTAGTGTTATTATTCCAACGTCGTGGGAAGTAATGTAAATGGAAGTTTATGAAGATAAAAGAGGTACATCGGTGTGTGATGATCTCGATGTTATCGCAATCATCGTGGAGAGAGAATTGTGTACATTGGGGCGCCAAATTGTCTCACTTGAGGGCTTAATCTGATTCAAAGATATAATCACTTATTCCGAGTTGACATCCGCAGAGATTGTCATCCGCAGATAATCGATGATTCGCCCGCTTCTTCAATGTTATCGGTTGTTCTCTTTGGGGAATGTGTGCACTTGGTCCTTGAGCTTCATACAAGACCATCGTGGAAGAAAGCCATTGTTTACCACAAACATTGGGGAGGTGTTTTCTCTCCGGGCATGATGTGTATTCGGGAGAGTTCTTGGATATTGGTGTACTTCGGGTTCTTGAGCTTCATACACGTTCATCAGGGAAGAAAAATGTGAACATGGGAAGGTGTTCTTCATTCCCCTCATGAAGTGTATTCGGGAGAGTTCTTGAGCATTATACTAAGAGACGGACTACATCATTTCAACTACACGGGGGAAGTGTTCTCTTGACACCTTTTGGAATGGATCGCTTCAGACTTCAGTGGGTATGGAAATTGAGAAGATTATTTAAAGGTGGGATGATACGTAGTTGTTGTTCTATTGGATGATATAACCCCAAATGATGAATCACGATGCTTATTCTTAAAAGGAGCGGCAAGTTCGATGATAACGGTGTGCTTCTTTGTGCACAGCTAATGGAAGCTTGAAAGATAGCGTGAATCGCTCATCATAAGGATTTTGGTTTGGGAGGAAGGCGCAAAGTCTCTCTTTCTCAAAGGCTCTTGTTCTATCTTCTATTCGGAGCCTCGGAAGCTTTGGTGGTGGACGCTAAGAGATAATGATGATTTCTATCTTCTATGACGGGTCGCTCGATATCCTTATCTCTACATCGTATCATCATTCTCTTAATCTATATCATCTACTCTATCTTTGTAAATAATTATTAAAAGCCAAAATACAAAAATATAAAACCTATAAAAAGAAAATAGAAAAATATAAAACCTTCTAAAACCCATAAAAATCAGAAAATTTGAAAAATACCAAAAATATTGTTTTCTAAAGACATGTCTTTTGATATCGATAACATCTGCGGTCTTAGAAATGTCATTCAATAATGGCACGGGACCATAGATGAAGTTCGAGCAGGAGTTGTAAATATTCTTTTCAAAACATGTCTCAAATACTATGGCTTACAGTTATTTCATACTGTAACCCGTGCTAAACCATGGCTTGCTATTATTTCAGATAGCAACCCGTTTTTCAAAGAAGGAAAGTGCTACGCTTAAACAAATTTTCAAATATTTCGTGCACTTATCCTAAAACAATTTGACGAAAGTATGTCAAGGATCGTTGCTCCTACACAAATGTTTTTCCGTCTAAAATTCTTCGAAAAATATTTGTTGTTGTAAAAATGGTGGAAAATGAGTTGCGTGTAAGTCAATCGGTTTGAGTTTTGTGAATTGAAAACTCAATCAATGACTTCGCTTTTAAACTTTTCGGAAAAATAAGTCATTGATTGAGGGAGAATGTTTTCAAATTTATATCATCTAACGAGATTATCTAATTATCCTGTATGCTTAATTGAAAATGAAGTTAACCTACGTTGAAGGACTAGGTGCCTAGGATATTATTATTAGGATTAGATGATTAGAGTTTGATGAACACATTTTCCCATACATTTAAATGATCCGATTGATATGTTGCATAGACTTTTATTAGTCGACATCGTTTGGGTGATGTCGACCACCATATATCTCGTATGTGTGTTCACTAACGATGCGGTATATTGGTTATAAGAATGTTCCGATCCGGATCCCACAGATTAATATGATTGGATGCCGAAAGGAAAGGGTAACTATAACTTGGGTTGACAAATGAAGAAACGAGCTTAATTGGACTTCTATGGAGAGTTGGCATAAATGCAACGTAAGAGGTCTCACCGCATCACAGATGATTTTCTTCTAAGTGATTGAAGAAACAGAGCTTAATTTGACCTCGGTTGGCATTCAAAATGCAACGTGAAGAAGTCTCACTACATCGCCAGACGATTTTCTTCCAAACCCTACAAAGCAACAACAACAGAAGCTTCTCAACCACCTAACGTATCTTTGTGCAGGATACCATTTTTAAACAATTTTGAATAATTTGATTAAATTGTTTTGAAAATGGAAAATATTGTTTTGAAAATATATTGGACTAATTTTTTGAAAATCACCGGACTTCTTGTTATCAAAACCTAAGTCACTCAATTATTGACTTCTGTCATGGATTGAGGGGGAGAGTGATTTAAAATAAAATATTTTCAAACGATATTTCTTCACAAAAAGTCCGTTTGTACAAAATTTGTGGTGATCTAAAGATTTAATGTTATGTCATGGTATGATTTTTCTTTTGAATCAAGGTCTTTCAAAATAAAATTTTTTCTGTTCTTGTTTGATTGTGAAATTGTTTTATTTTACTTAAAGATCTCTTAAAACTATCATACCTGACACTAACAATCTTTAATGTCTTAAAATGGTCCTTATCTGGTCATTTTTCAAAGTTAAATCAAGCCACGTCTTTCCCAAAATGTTTTAAATGATTTAAATCAATTGGGATCACAAATCTCAAAAGGTTTGAAATTTTGATCGTGGTAGAGATCGTGAGTTAAATCTCTTATCTGTTTAAATGGAATTGGTTTAGTCCTTCAAAGGCACTCCCGCCTCCATGTGCCAAACGATTTCAAATACACAAAGCACATGTTGAGGAGGAGGATTTATCCAAAACCGGATGAGTATTTAAACAATGCCACATTTTCTCCCATGTTTTCTAAACCTAATTAAATCACTTGGGATCCAAAATCTCAAAGGGTTTGATATTTTTGATCGGGAGAATTTGTGATTTAATAATAAAATTTGATAAAAGGTGATCGCTTTGATTTAATTGTGCAGTCGCTTCTCATATGTGCTAAACGCTTTCGAATCTCGAGCACATATTGAGGGAGCATAACTATCGAGGTACAAAAGCTTTTTAAAAAAAATATATATATATATTTATAAAGTACCTTGATTGAGTTTTAAATGGTTTTCTTAATGGATTTTGTGATCGTTGATGTGCTTCAAAAGAACTCTTGCCTCTATGTGATAAAATATTTTAAAATATCCTATGCACATATTGAGGGGGAGAATTTTACCAAGAAAATCAAATGGCTTTTTCGTATGAAAATTGTGATCAAAGAAAATATTTCAAAGTCCTCTTGCCTCCATGTGCCAAACAATTTCTAAATCACACGCACATGTTGAGGGGGAGGTTTTCTAAATGATCAAAACTATTAAGGTACAAAATGCTTTGATCTCGTATCACAAGTACCTTGATTGTTTTTCCAAATGATTTTCAATTGGTTTCGAGAAGGAATGAACCGTACCAAAAGACCGACCAATTTACTTTATGTATGGTGTTATAAGGATGGTTAGGTTAGGTATTAGTTCTCACGATCCGCCAGAACCGGAGGGATCTACCGAGACAATCCACTAGATAGTGTAGAGTCCTTAGGTATATTGAAAAAGGAGAAAATGAGAAATGGGAAGAGTGCGGATCGAGACAGAGCTAGTAATGGAATAAACCCAACAAGGTTCTAGTAATGAAGTCTCGGTAGCAGATCAAGGGTTGAAGAATGAGAAAGAACTCGAATGTGAAAAGGGTGAAAAGAAATAGCCTCCATCAATTCAACCTTAGGGCGAAACCGGGTTCAATACATATGCTACTTGGTGGTTACTAAGGTAATGTCGGTATTGAAGACAAGACGTCATGGACCCAATGACGACCGCACCTAAACTTCCCAAGCTACTCAAGTTCCTCTTAAAAGGGCTTGTTTCATTCTCACGGGAACCTACATAATCTATCGACTTTCTCTTAGAGATTGTTGATATTGAAGAAGACCTCTCCTAGTCTCCGACACAGAACCAAATGTGCACAATTGAGTCTAGAGCCAAGAGATCATCCACAATATCTCATTAGGACACTAAATTCTTGAAGACTTGCTTTTTCACACAATGTGGAAAGTAAGTATATATTAAGAGTCCTCGTATTATCCTTGTGGTATTGCGAACATCCGAGTGATATGTAAAATATTCACAATGAAGATGGAAATCCTTCTAGAGCCAACATCAAACAAGCTCTTGGTGGGTGACATGTGAGATCTTCTCGTAAGATCAAGCTTGTGACAACTGGATAGAAACGATGGGGAGATTCAATCTTGAATCAACCTTGGTCCAGGAATGGAATTGACGAATACTTTTGGAAAAACCATTCGATGTGCAAACCTTCTTTTCTCTAGCACGTCGAATGTGTACTCATGTTTTCAAACACAAAAAGTATCTCTGATTGAAAAAATACTTTTAGAAAAACCGTTCGGTGTGCGAATCTCTTCTTATATCTAGCACATCGAATATGTACTCTTTTCAAATACAAAAAGTATTTTGATTGAAAATCGATCTTTCTCATAAAACCTTCGTCGTATTGCAAAACTCTTTCTTCTAAGCAATACACGATTGTTTTTAAATCATTTTTCATCAATCGGTGAATCTCAATTACCGGTTCACTCACTCCGTGTTGTCTTATTTGAGACGTTCGGTTTGAGAACAATGAAACAATTGCGTAACCATGTAAAGGAGATTCTTAGGAATCCTACCCGATCACGAGCAAGATTTGTACTAATCAACGGGAACCGTGGGCGTGTACCTCAATTCGACGAAAGTGATCAAAGACACTTTCGTGTGTTTATTGCTAATTGTTGTTTGCGGTACATTTGGCGGTTGCGGTGATCGTAATTGAGAGTCAATCCAAAGCCGCATGCTCACAACATCCACACTTAATTTGAAGAAATCATGACCGGTGCATATCTACATAACCCGGTTCGATATTTTTATACTATGCTTCGCTACTGCTACAAATATCATGAACCAAGAAAGCTTCCGCTTACTCGATGGAAAGATGTCATGATCCGTAATGTGTGAGCATGTCGGTCCGAAAGTCACAACTTCACATGATGGCAACACAATAAAGGGTGATCCGAGATTTATTGGGCCGATGATCTCAATTAAAGCTCGAAGATCATCAATGATGTGGATCAAGATAAAGGCCTCCACTTAAAGTACAAAGTTATCGGACTTTAAAGAATCAACGCAAAAGCACAAAGATGTAGATGTTGAAGAATTAATGTCTACGAGCTCAAGACGAAGATTAAATAGAATGCTAGGATTCGAAATGTAAAATATGGGGTGACACTCCCTTGGGGGAGATTGTTAGGAATTAGAAATTCCATAGTGAATAGTCGGTCACCCCAAATATAATCTAGCATAAGTTAGCTCGTAGACATATCGTTATTCTTGCTTTATTAGTTAGTTATTTAGTTTAGAGCAACACCGTGGAGGAAGGACGGTCTTTACCCATCATGCACGATCCACAATCAAAGGAGGACGTTTAGTTTGTAACTATATATACCTCTACCTCCCAAGGTAGAGGTTGGACCTTTCATTCATCTTAATCTAACCTTCATGTTTTCTTTCACTTTCTCTCTAGAAAGGCTCCACTTTCTCTCTAAAACCTCTAAATAATTCGACCATATTATTGTTTGTTATGTGTTTATGAAATCCAATATGTTACAACTCAAATGATCAAAATACTCGTTTTTACGAAGTTACGATAAGTTTATAAGTTTTTCTAAACTTTTTCCCGAATTTACACTTTTTACCCTCAAGTTTCAAAGTGTATGAGTTTAGTCCCTCAACTTTGAGTAATTGACACTTTTTACCCCAGACTCATTTTATATCAAACTTTCTAAAAATGATAGTTTTAACACTTAGTGAAACTTTTTTTACAAAAACTATCCCCCAAATATACTTTAACGCGATCCAACCCTAAAGTTTCAAAGTTTACATTTTCAACCCAAACTATTATTATAACTAGTTTTGGTAATTTACAAAAATAGTCCTTGTAGTTTTAATCGCATACATGCAACGTATATATCTACCTTTTACTTTCGAAATAGTGCGTGTTTAGTCCCTAGACTTTTCATGCAAGTTTATTCACGTAATACTACTCCTTTGACTTTACGAAAAGTTCCAAATTTTACCCATGGACTACACGTTTTTCATTTTTAGTCCAAATATTCATTTTAGTATACGAAAACCTTTCAAAACGTTTCGAGCTTATTTCTAGCTTATTTCCACGACTTATTAGCTTATTTTCACCCTAATGGGCCGGGTATGGGGCTGATTGGGCTTGGTTCATGCTAAATGGGCTTGTGTCGTGGGCTTTAGGCCCGTCTGGTCTTGCATATGTTATCAAAAACAGTCGAAGGGTTAGGGGTTGTCAAAAGAGTTTTACAACTTGTTCTAGGTTGGTATGTTAACTAGTGAGTGAGTGAATGTGTCGAGTGATTACATTACGAGCTAAAACGAAGCATTATAAAACAAATGGTGCATTTTAAATGTTTACGTGTGATATCAAGTGTAACGAAAAGAGTAATCATGAAATGATTTGGAAAAAGGACTTACTACACTTCGAAGAGTGGGGATGAAAACAAGATGTACGAGGCAAATGGGAACCCATGTTCTCCTTATAACCCGAATTCGATTAAAACCTTTCTAAACTTCCAATGCTTCCCTTTCGATCTATATTTTACTCGACCCTAGCTCTTTGTTGAGACGTTTGAGAGAGTTGTGAAAGTGGTGATGGAGTAACTTAGTGAGTTTTGGTTTGTGTTTGAGGTAGCTTATAAAGAGTGGACCAAGCATGGTTCCTATATTAAAATATGCAATTTTCATAGTTTTCAAGTAAGATTAAGATTTGTTGGTGTTTGCTTGTGGCATGCACGAGTTGGCAGGCGAAGAAAAGGGCACTCCTTGCCTAGTTGAAATCAATGGGACATAAGATCCAATGGATATGAAAGTCTTTGTTGGTCAAAGCATGTTTAGGCTAGTTTTATAATACTAGGTATTATTTAATTGGGAGGTTAGGGTGGCTTGGAGGTGTGGCTTTGTGTCTCCTTGTCCATACTCACGACATACTTGGGATCCAATGTGAAAGACTTGGTTTGGTTTTGATCTTGGGCGTTCGATTTAGTCACAGAAAAGGGTGGTATCAAAGTTTGATAGTTCATTTTCATGGTATGCAAAAATTCACTTCGTGGGCTTTGTATTTCGAATGGACGGCCCAAGGGAAAAATAAATGTAGTTTGGTTGGGCTTGGGAAGGTGAACGAGGCCCACTATGACCTTGGGTTGGGTGGTAATCAAAAGTCTAATAAATAATGAAGTTGGGCTCGGTAAACTCCGGTTAAGGCCCAATAAAACTCGTTGTGTTGGGCTCGACATGGTAATAAGGCTCAATTGAAATGAAATGGTGAGTTAGGCTCGACTGGAGACCCAATAAGGTTTCTAAGCCCGATCCGATATTAATGTATTTTTATTTTTATTTATTTTATATTTTTATTAATTTATATATATATCTATTATGTATTTTAAGAATATCGGGATCGTGGATAATTTCATTTTGATCACAACGGTATATTTATGAACGCTCAAGGTGCGTTGATCATGCATATGCCAAATGGTATGCAAATGTGAAAATTATAAAATTTCATGATGATGTAAATCGTGTTTTATTTATGATTAAAGTCTTAAGTACAATGAAATTTTCCGGGAGCTTACATAAGGCATGATTATAGAAGAAACATTCCTGATTTTTAGCCATTTTTATTGTTTAAGGCATGGTTGGAGGATGTTGTGTAACGTATTGACCATTTGATTATTGGGCTTTAATATAACATCATAAAGTCTGATAGCAGGGCACAACAATTTTGGTCATAAAGACTTTTTTATTTTATTTTTTATTACATGGCTTTAACGTATTTTTTCATTGTAACAAGCGGTAAGACTAAATGGATTGTTGTTTCTTTTGACTAAATGGATTGTTATTTTTATTAAGAAATGTTTTAGTCTTACAAAATTTAAGACTACTTTATTTATCCGTTTTAGAATTCCACACCTTTTATAAAGTAGTATAAATAACATTTACATATATCTCCTCATATTATGCAAGGACTTACAAAACTACTTGAAACTTTTTATATAACAAACTTTATTTATCAAATATCTAACAAATTTTCAAGTGGAAAATTTCTTAAAAAATACCGATGAAAAGGACTTTGGATTACGAACAAAACGAGGACCAAATATTTATATGCTTTTTTGATATATGTACGATTTTATAAAAAATGTTGAACTATAGTATATATTCTTGAAAAATAAAACTTTCAAATACACCTATAGTATATATTCTTAACCTACATAATAACTTTAAAAACGACTTTATAGTTTGTAGCCGTGTATATAGGGAAGAAGCAAAAGAAACCATTGGGGCCAAAATGTACAATTCTATGAAAGTTTGAATTATGTAAATATATATAAACAATTGATATTGTGATGTAGTTAGTTTGGTTCGACGGGGCAGGTAGAAAAAGAAGAAAAGAAAAGACGAGGGACTATTCACATACAAAACATAGGAAGTTTCGTTCCTATATAAATAAGGGTCCGTTTGGTTTGTAGACGAGCTTAGGATTAGAATTTAAATTTGGATTTAAGATTTGAATTTGGATTTAGATTTAAATTTGATATAATAAAAAGTTATATATATCGCAAAAAAAGAAGGCCAGCATAAATATTTATAGTTTAAATTGGTGAAAAAAAAAAAAATTATATGGAAATTCAACAAAAAAGAAAGGGTTAATTGTTTGAAAATGTATCGTATTTGCCATTTTTTGTTATTGTGTGTACTGAACTTTTATTTTTTTATTATGTGTGTTGAACTTTTAAATTTTGATTATTATGTATATTTTGTGATCATTTATCCCTTACTTTTTGCAAATTTTGAAGGGCAAAATGATCATTTAACATGGTTGAATAATCACAAAATACACATAATAATCAAAATTTGAAAGTTCAGTACACACAATAAAGAAAAATAAAAGTTGAGTACGCACAATAACAAAAATAACAAGTATGATACATTTTCGAGTAATTAACCAAAAATAAAGGCCAATTTGTTCCCACGTAGCGATGTAAGACATATACACACATGCTTTTTCTAACCCTCAGGTCTTAGTATACTTTTTAAGATGCCCAAATTTTTGGGATTTTGTGGACCCGGTTTAAACAAATTTTCAAACCAAACATGTTACTTGAACCAAAACCCACAACCTAAGGTTGATCCCCTAATACCAAACGGGTCCTAAATCATATATGCCCTATTATGATGGTTGCTTCGGATTGTAGGCTATCATTACTATTTTTAGAAAAAACAAACATACAAAAATGTAAGAAAATACATAAGTCCCATTACTTTATTTTAACAATAAGAAAAAAGGTACCACGTACCAAAAATATAAGCCGGACAAAAAAAGGGAAAATCCCAAAAAGTTAGAAAAAAAATTGCATTCGAACAAATCAAATACACCGATGATAAATTGGCGTCGTCATAACACAAATTTATTTTCTCGTTTTATTACATAGATGTCACTGTGGTTTGCCAAAATTACACAAATAGGACTCGAGGTTTGCCAAAATTAGATTAGATCCGTAACCATTTAAAACTTCAATAAATTAACTTGATGAAGAAAAATTCAGTGACTAAATCCGTAAAACCGGAAAACCATAATGACTACTTATGTAAGGCAACTATTTTCATTTTTTCACACATGGTACCGAGGGGCCGAAATCTGAAAGCGCGAACTCGAAATCTCAAAAACAAAGCGGCAAAAAAACAAAACCCAATATTTTCACTTCCCACTTTTCCACTTTTCACAAGGCGGGAAACCCAATTATTTCCCCTAATTTTATGCAATTTTCCATTTTTTTCATTTCAATCACACCTACTAAAACACACACATAAAAACACTTGTCACCTTTACAAAAACACACACACACACACAGTAACCACATTTTCCCCCAATTTTATAAAAAAACCAAAAACCCTAACAATCAATTTTATAAAAAAGTAATCACATTTCATCTGGGTTTTGTTTGATTCAAGATCTTGCATGTTCAATTAAAGATCTTTTCAATCAAGGGTTTGTGAAATCAGGGCTTTTTAAAATTAGGGTTTTTAGGGTTTTGAATCTGAATCGAATTAGGGTTTTGATAATTTGAAAAATTAGGGTATTTTAGGGTGTTATTTGAGTGAAAATGGGTGATTCAACTCCAATGGTAATCGATAGTGTTAAGAAATCAGTTAAGCGAAAGCGAGCCGAGGTTTCGATAACTTCGGAAGAGCGCGAGGCGCGGTTTAGTGTTTTACGCGATGAGATAGATGCGTTAAATAAGTATTATAACGAAAAGTTTAGTGGGAATGATTTGATAAAGAATGTGGATTTAGTTAAGGGAAATGGTGTGAGTAACGCGGTTATCGCGTGTTTGTTAGAAGAGAGTAGGCTGTCGTTGTCGAAATTGGTGGATATGGTTTTTGATAAGGTTAAGGAGAGTGACGTGTCGGTGACGGTTGCGTCGGTTAAGAGTAGCGTGCTTTTAATTGGTCAGAGGAGTTTCTACGGTGTTCAGGATTTGAATGCGGATGTGTTGGAGGATGAGTCACCTTCTTGTCTTTGGTGTTGGGAGGTATATGATACAGTACACTTATACTAGTATAATTAGACTATGATGTAAAGTATTTACGTGTTTTACTTGGTTTGCTAATCTACAATGTAGTTTGTTTATCGTACACGTATTTGGTATAAAAGAGTATAAAAAAAGTATCTTTCAATGTAGCAGCCTGTCACACATTTGAGCCCCTTATAAGTTTAAATTGGTGGGCTACTAATATTCGTCCAATATGGTTTTTAGTTGAACCGGAAGAATATCTAACTAGTCCATTGGTTTCGGCCTTTGGGGGTGTTACATTAAATGTAAGGGTTACATGTTGTTATCTTTATAGTTTTTTTGCGTTTACTATATTAGTCATATTAGTTTGTATTAGTATTAGCGAGTTTGAGTATCTTTATGGATTACTTGATGCTAGGATATTATTTTGTCAAATTGATTTTTATTTGTTGCTGGATATGTGTGATTTCTAGTACTATTTTACGGGTTGGGTCGTGATGTTGGTGGGTTGGTTATTTGTTGGATCTTGCAAGTCTTTGAAGGGGTCGAATTTATAAATTGATTATATAATCATTTTGGGGTTAAAGGTCATTAATTTGTGATACATACAATAATTTTAGCACGTGTGAGAATGTTAATGGGTAATTTGATGTTGCCTGTATTTTTGTAGTAAGCGATTTAGGTTGGCCTAACCTTGTTTGCCGTGAATTATTCTGTAGACACGAGATGTGAAGCTGCTTCCAAAGGCTGTTCGTGGAGCAGTTAAAATTCGGCGGACATGTCGCAAGAAGATTCACGAGAGGATAACTGCTGTTTCTGGTTAGCAATTGATTATTTTATCATACAGATATAGAACAAATGCAATTTTATGTGGTTGTTTTTGCTAACATCATTCTTTTAGGCTTTATATATATTATTTAGTGAAATCGGCAAGAAAGGCAACAAATACTAAATTTTGCCAATGTGGGCTATAATTATAATTTCTCACTCATCCAAAGGAGTGTAAGTGGTTTTAAAAATTGAACTTACACTTCTTTTGATGAGTGAAAATTCTCATATTTGGATTTGTTGTTGTTTTTTTTACTATCAAGGACTAAAGGTGAGGGTAGCTAACCGCTTCAAATTGGGAAATTAACTTTTGGATTAATTGGCTTTAATGTAATGAGTATCTGTAATACCTTTTAGGAAGAGGCTAAATTTGTATACTGTTTAATGACATTTATTATTTATTTCAGCTGTTATAACTGAACTAATAAAGCCAGAGAGCACTTCAACAAGTGGTGCACAGAAGGTACTGAAAGCATCTGAAAGGCTTAGCAAAGTCTTAAATGAAGCAGAAATACGTTCACTAGTTGAAAAGATGGAACAGAAGAATGGCACTGATGTGTAAGTGTTTACGATATCATTGTTGGTTATGTTATTTAGTATTTTTTTTAATTTGTTTTAGCTAAAGTTTACCCTGTATCCATGACTGAAGTGCTGAGAAAGAGGTGAAACGAGAAGAAAAAATAGCGGTGAAGCAATTGGAGAAAAACAAACGTGAAGCTGAGAAAGAGAAAATGAGAATGGAGCGGGAACTTCTAAAGGAAAAGCTACAAAATGTAAGTTATTACTGTAAATATGGATATCTGCAAGAGGTGCCCAACTATGATGACTCTGTTTCTGGTTCTAGAGTGTGGATCTTATCCATTTTGTAGGAGATTATTGAGGCGCATTAGGCAGATGTTTAGGCTGTGTTTGGAGGAGTGTTTCTGAAGTGATTATAGCGGCTTGAGAAATAAAACTTAGTTAATAACTATTGAAGAGTCAAATAATTTGGATACTTTTACATTGTTTTTCAATTGGCAGTTATTCCACAACAAAACATACCTTATTATTCAAACTTCCATAATTTGACCTGAATTATGATGAAAGTTTTAGCTATAAAAGTTTACTCACACAACTGTTCTTGCAGCCTTAAATTGCAATAATCAGACTTAGACACCCATCCAAACACCCTGGGCAAAACTCCTTTTTATTCTAGAAATGAAAAGGCAATTTTCTCGTCATTGGCAGGCCACCTTGCAGTTCAGTGTGATATTTGTTTTCTGAACTACAAATTTTATTGCAGGAAAAAGAGCAGAAGCGGCTGCAAGAGGAGGCAGAAAAGAGGAAAAAGTGAGATTGAAATGAAAAACAGTTAAAAAGCAACAAGAGGAAGCAGAGAAAGAGGAGAAAGAACAGCGCCGTCGTGAGAAGGAAGAAGCTGAACAAAAAAAACAACTTGCTTTGCAAAAACAAGCATCAGTGTTAGAGCGATTCCTTAAAAGAGCAAAAGTAGCTCACCAGTGCAGGTTAACCAGCCAACAATCAAAGCATGTGTTGCTGACATCTTACCTAAACAAGGGGTACAAGTGCCTGAGTCGGTTACTTGGTCTATGGACCATGCTCTTTCACAAAAGATGAATTTGATGTCACGGATTTACGGAAGTATGCTCTTTTCTTTTATTACACTTTTGTCATTATTAGTGGTTGCAAATTGGGTTGGTAGGTTGGTAACTGGTCAAAATGGGCAATTTTTAGTCTGGGTTGGGACTGGTTGACTAAAAACTCTCTTCACAAGTTTCAAACTAATTGGCCCAAAACACACATTGTCCAATTTTTTTGTTATTTTGTAAATAACAAGTGTGTCAGATATGATTAAAGTGTATTATTTCAGCAATAAGTTAGTTTGTTTGTATGACTTGAAGTTGGTTATTTTATATTTTAATAGTTTTGGGTGAGTTTGCTTCATCTGACCCATTATTGAATGAATGTGTTAAAGTTGACACATCTAGTCATAACTACAGTAAAACCTCTATAAATTAATAGTGTTGGGACCGAGCTTTTTTATTAATTTAGCGAGATATTATTATATCGATAAATTAATAATTTATTAATTAAAGAAGTTTTACGTATGATTTTTAATTTTTTAAGTCCAATATATTAGTTACAATGTATACTAGTTAGAGATGAAAAATAAATTAGAAAAGCAAGTTCCAATTAACATTTTAAAAATTCACATTTACACTTTATGAAAAATAAATTAGCACTTTTTTTGAAATATGAGAAGACAACGATGAATGCCCAACTCTTTAGTGCAATAAAAGATTTAAAGATAAATTCAATATAGATTTGAAGTCGAATAAAAAATAAATGACTATATATTCATTTTTTACTTAACAGTCTTAAAATTTTGAAATATGTCACATATATAAATATGGAATGTTAGTAATTAACTAATTATTAATTTATAATTTCGTTGGGACCAATATATATACATTGTGGTTTCAAAAAATTATTATCTTATTATTTTATCGATTGGGTCCAAATTTATACTGGTCCCAAGTTGGGACTGGACAAATTATTAATTTTATCGAGGTTACTAATTTATCGAGTATTAATTTATAGAGGTTTTACTGTAGTAATAATGATATGAACTGTGTTTGTCATATTTAGGGTACACTTGGATTCTTGGCATCTATTGGGTCACTGTAGTAGCAGAAAACGTCAGTGGGGCATTCGGCAGACCCCAAAGACGGCTGTGGTCAAGGAGCTTAAGCTAACTAGTAAGGGACTGTCATGTGAAGAGGACACGAGCGTTGATAAATCTGATGATGGATCGACTGAACTGAAAAAAGACCCCCAATCTCCTAGTGCAAACATTGATGGTTCTGCCTCTGGTAGCCAGAAGTTGAGACGGCGCAAGCAGTTGATACAGTTTGATAAGAGCCACAGACCTGCATTTTATGGTTATTGGCCCAGAAAAAGGTACATCACGATTTTTATAGTTTTTCTTTACCTACTTGAAAACAAAGTTTGAGCCATCTGATACACACACAAGTGTGTTTACAAGTTAATCATTCTTGGTTATTCTTACTATTATATCATGAACTTCTTATAATGTTTATAGTTAGAGACTAGCGGTACCGCGCTATGTGTGCGGGTACGCCGTGATTGTATTTTCTAGCAATGTAATGTTATGTGGCCATACTTTTATTAAACAATTAAATTACAAAAAACAATAACTTTATTTATGACTGTGGAAATAATTCATCTCCAGTTAACCGAAGCTACTACAAACAAAATCTTGATTCTTTCCTTGACAGACAATCACCCATCGTCAATTTTAGAGCCGACCGACACAGTTCGACCCTCATGTTGCAATGGTGGCGACTTGGTCGGCCATGAGGCGATCGAACCAGTCGACCGACCACTACGGGCAGCTAATGGCTTTATTTTAAATGCTTGGCTTAGTAGTTTGATTAGATTGTACATTGTGGTTAAATGGTTGTATATATATTAGTGAAGGGTACATTAAATAGTGGATTAATTGTATGTGTTGAATAGTGTTTTTAGTTGTATTTGTGCTTCAAATAGTTTGTACATTGTGTTTTATAAATTATACTTTTATCAAATGGGTGTTTTAAATATGACATTAGTTACAAATGTTGACCAGTCAATATGTGCAGATGTTTATGCATAAAGTAATTGTACATATAGCTTAAGTAGTTGTATTTGCTTAAAATCTATATATGGAAATCTTAAAAAATTAGAAGAGAGGGTCATCCCTCCATTATAAGTAGTATAGATATAGATATAGATATAGATATAGATATAGATATAAGTAATATAGATATAGATATCAAATTTGTAATACTTAATTATGATTTTGAGGTCTCCACAGTTAATTACAATACCACTTATTTCTTTCCGTCCGCTAATTATGAAAATTGTCTCTTTTTTAAACAAAAAAGATGTACCTGCAATAGGCATTCATATCAGTTTTCTTTGTATTATGTATATGTTACTATTATCTGTTTGCTAGTCTGTTATCGCGGAAACTGTTATATGACTGTAGTGGCTAGTAACTATTTTACTATAGCTAAATTATTCAATCATTTTTGAGGCCCTGATTAGATATGGTTGTGTTTGATTTTATTTAGTGAGGTTGTTAGAGGTCGCTGCCCTCTTGTCAAGGATCCAGACCTGGATTATGAGATTGATAGTGATGAAGAATGGGAAGAGGTATGCATCCCTTACTATCTTGTACTTACTAAATGTGTGCATATTTTGGCAATCTAACTTATAAAATATTTTTTTTTCTAACTGTATAAACCAAATTAATTATTCACAATCATTCAGATACACACATTTGTGTTAGTCTTGTCTTTCTTAAAAATTTGGTTTTGGAGTTTCAATTAATTCTATAAAACATCATGATAAGTTTAATTTTGTTCATATGTGACCTTTAATAATCTTAAGACTATCATTTACGCTCGGTTCGAGTTTTTAAAGAAAGGAAATGGAAAAGAATAGGAAAGGAAAAGAAAGGGAAAAGGAAAGTAAGTGTTAGTTGTTATGTTCTTGAGATAGAGGAAAGAAAAAGGAAAGAATCATTTAAGATAACTTGGTCAAATTACATATATGCCCTTTAATTGTTAATGTCAAATGTTTTAAAAAGAATATATTAGTCTTTATACAACACACACTTCCGTTTCCTTCCTTTCCTCCCAAAAGTGGGAGGAAGATTTACATAACAAATCTTCCTCCCTATTTCCTTCCATTTCCTTTCCTCCTTTAAAAAGACTCAAGAACACAAAAACTTTCCATTTCCTTTACTTTCCTCTTCCATTTCAACTCGAGAACTGAGCGTTACATAATGTGTTATGACACAGGAGGAACCTGGGGAAAGCTTATCCGATTGTGAGAAGGAAGAGGAAGATGAAACCATGGACGATAATTTGTCAAAAGCTGATGATGAAGATGAAAGCGAGGATGGGTTTTTTGTACCCGATGGATATCTTTCAGAAAATGAGGTATCTTTTCTTTTAGCTTATAGTTTCTTTGTGAATTAGCATGGTTATCTGTAAAGTATGTGGAATTCTGAAGAAAATGTTATGCAAAATTATTTATTGCATCTAATATCGAGATGATAAAACTTCCACCTGATTATATCATTATTTAACCCCTCTTTTGCTGAGTTGAATCATGATATAAACCGGTTCCAAATGCAGATCTAACCACCTCTTTAGAGTACATGTCACAGCTTTTGCTGAGTTGAATCTTTAGAGTACA
Source organism: Chrysanthemum lavandulifolium (assembly GCA_022545495.1). Classification (NCBI taxonomy): domain Eukaryota; kingdom Viridiplantae; phylum Streptophyta; class Magnoliopsida; order Asterales; family Asteraceae; genus Chrysanthemum; species Chrysanthemum lavandulifolium. The sequence continues at coordinate 59,059,294 of CM040244.1, read as the reverse complement.
TGTCACAAATTTTTGTTGGTAATCTGACATCAAGTAGTTACCTTTATTTATGTAAAAAATATATTCATATGATTTATTATTTGACCACAGGGTGTTGAGGTTGAGAGAATGGATCACAGTGACATAGCTGAAGATGCCAAGAGCTCACCTGGTTGTCAAGTAGAAACCGAGGAACTTTCTATACTCTTTCGACAGTTCAAGCATCTTAACACTGTGACAGAGCATGCTCTTCGGAAAAACAAGCCGTTGTTTATTTTGAATTTAAAGCATGAAAAGTCAAACTCAAACACATCAGTGACTCAAGACCGCTCAGAAAGTGAGCATATGTGTTTGCAAGCTCTAAGCATCCGTGTTTTTCCTGTGGGGACATCCATCGAGATATCAGCTGGTGATGATATACAAGAAGAGGTCAAAGAGGCCAAAGAGGCCTCTCCTTCGAGTAGCAAAAGCTGTGTCGTGCCAGCAGCAAGTGGAAATGTTATCTCAGATTCAGATCTACCCGAATTTGTAAGTGCATGAATATATCTTTGTCTTGTTTTATACACTTTTTAATAAATATGGTTTCAGAAAACAGGTGAATATTTAGGGTGCGTTTATTTGAGGGAAAACACCCTTGTTTTCCACAAAATGTTTTGTGGAAAACAAGGAAAATAAAAATCGTGTTCAAATTATCATTTTCCAACAAAATGTTTTGCAAAACACAAAATTCCTATTCCTAATATAACAAGGAAAATTAGAAAACAAATTTTAGATGTTTTCCTTGTTTTCCTTTGTAACCCCAACCTCCTCCCTTCTTCAAAATAGAAAATACAAATATCAAGTAAACATTTTCTATTTTTCAAGTGTTTTGTGGAGATAAATTTCCCATCCAAATTTTACAAAACTAGAGATAGAAAACAAGAGAATTTATTCTCCAACTAAACACACCTTTTTCTTGAGAAAAAGGTGTTTTAGTAAGATGAATGCATTAGGTGTCTTACTAACCGACCTGTTTTAGTAAGATGTATGCATTAGGGGTCTTTTGGACTGACCTGTATTTCTTTTAGCTAATTTTTTTTATTACTCATTTGACTTGACGATTAATTATAATCTCACCCATTAATTAGATTTGCCACCTTTAAATTAAAGTGTTAGCTTTAAACTACTGTAATGCCTTGTTACTTTTTCTGATGAAAATGTTTTTTTCAGGTTTCTATCATCCAGTCTTGCCCACATGGGATTAACAAAGTGGTGAAAAATTTGCATTTGAAGTTCCCAAATATCTCTAAAACTCATTTGGGAGATAAAGTTCGTGAAATATCCGTTTTTGCAAATAACCGCTGGCAGGTTTGTAACATCACTATTTCAATGGTTTTTTGCTTTACTTTGTGACATGTAATGTTACGGAGTACTAGATAGTGACTTGTATGAGTTTTTGAATAAAAAGCTACATTACTAGAATAAAGCTACATTATTAGAATACTATTACTCCTATGAGTTTTTGAATAAAAGAATTAAGGAAAGCTGTATTCTTGGACGATGGACATGTTAGTGAAATATCTTCTACTGCATCATTTTGTAAAGCCAACAAATGGTTCTTTTAGTCTTATGATAGTTTGCAAACTTATAGGTACTTATTAACAATTATGTGGAGCCATTATTAACAATTGTTGCACCAACTAGATGAGTGAAATTGATTATCATTTATTTTGCAGGTCAAGAAAGATATCATGATCAAACATGGCTTATCATATTCTCCAGGTACTTTATAAAAACAACCTTGCTTAATATCTTTTGGCTTTGGTTTAGTTTAGAGGTGTTAAAAGGGGCATTTTGGGTTTGTCATACTTTTTTTAGTATTTTCTTAAAATGGGTCAGGATGGACCAGAGACAGGTTCTTTCCCAAGTTGCCACTCTTTTTTCATTATATAGTTGGTGTATTATGTTTGATTACAAAAATGATGTTATTTCTATATGGGTCTAATTTTTTAGAAATTATATATGATACAAAGTAACTTGATACTAGTTGGCCTTCATTAATTGTCATCTATAGTTTTGTAACTAACTTTGTTTTCCATTACAAAACAGAGAAAACTATAAAAAGGACCAAATCTATAGCGGCGTTCTTCTCAAAAAGGTGTCTGCCTCCTTCTGGTAAAACACCAAATCCTAATCAAATCTCACCACAGCCGATGGAAAAAGCCTCCCCAGCTGTTGAAATGGAAAGCAATATTATACAACTAGATTAGTTTTTTAGTGTTCCTCTTTTTTTTTGTTCAATGCCTTTTGGTTTTCTGCTACTATACTGTATGGATTCTGGCACAGTGAATATTTTCATAAACCATGCTAATTTTGGTCATCTTCTGTAAAAAATCAAGTTGCATGGTTATATCATCTTTTTCGTTTTGCTTATCTTGTGTCTACTTCATTTTCAGTTTGTGCACCAGCATCCATATTTCTTATGTGACATGGTTTAATTCTCTTATGTTATGCTATCACTTTTCAAGCAGATAAACATAAACCTAGTTAAAGATATATCTGAATGTTGCAATTTGTCAGACTTTTTTTACTCGTGTTGAGATTTTCTTGTAGTTGTCACTTGTCAATGTGCAATCTGATATGTTCTTATTGAAACTGTTTGTATGCTTACAAAAAGCAGGTGGCACTTACTCTTAAGTGCTTATTAAATAGTTATTTGTCAAATGCATATAAGCAGCTTAATATAAACATTCAGAACTACCATTTGCTAAAAGTAATAGGGATGTAGCTAAATCAGCAAATCCCAAACACCCTCTTAGTTTATGGGATTTGGCTTGTGCAGAAACGGTTCTTTCACATGGCTTGTTAGCATGGTCCTGAGGAACTGATAGCACGTCGCAATTCTTAAAGTAGACAGACAAACCTTTTATTTCATGTGGTTCAAACATACTAAAGGTTTTCGATTTTACGACTGGTCCTAAAGATTACTTCAGCTAGATGATGCTTATTACATATAGATATATTCTTATATGTTGACACACATTACACACTAAGCACTTCAAATACAATACATATCCTATATATGCTTGCAAACCAAACTTAAAGTACTTTTCGACAATCTTCAGTATAGTAACGCTTAAGTGATCATGCCATAAACTTATGAAACAGTGCCTCAAATTTTTCCATTTCTTTGTGAGGCAAAGCCACCAACACATTAACTTCATTGTCATTGTCTGCACCGACAATATCCGGAAAGAGTAGTATAATATCCTTCCTATGATAAACCACAGGACAACTATACCTCGGCTTTCCCCACGGATACTCCACGTCAGCAAAGCCTAAACGCCACCACGATGATATTAGAAACTCCCCATTTGGAAACCCTTTATTCGTCTCACCCCAATCAACCACTGACTTTGCATAGTCACCCGTCATTCTTTTGTTTCCTTCTGTCACCATTTCCACCAATTTTGACAGAGGGCATTCTTCTATCTCTTTGCATTTAGCTGAGGCGTATGCACTAAGAACGGCATTGCCAGCGTATGATGATGGCATGTCTAGTCTTGACCGGATGTCAACAGCGTATAGAACCGTTGACACTCTTTCAGGGTCATATTCTGACCCTGAAGACAACGCTTTGCACCTCCATACATGAGCTGCAACCACATTGAAACCAGTGATCTTCGCATTGGCTGAAAAGGCTTCATCTTTGGCTTTCTTTTTGAGATGTTCTATGTCCTTTAAGGTCAAATTGAAAATTTTGAAGTCAAGTTGACCTTCTGGGCAGTCAAAGACACTGGTGGTCGGGAAGTCAATTCCTTCGGGGATTTTGAGTAGTTCAGGGTGGTCGAATTCGATTTGTGGTGGTGATCTAGCAGCCAAGAGATGGCGATCATTGCAAGGAGTGATGACAAGTGGTTTATCACCAGCTAATGATCCAAGATTTGCGAGAAATGTTTTGAAACTTAGGCCATCAAAAGTGGCATGATTTGTTGCCACACCAATTGCAAATCCACCACACTGGAAGGATGTCAACTGTTAAAAGTAAACACATGTAATTGTTAGCACTTTCTTGTACATTTTATTCTTAACAAATTAATATTAAACGTAATAACAGTCATTCATATGATTGTAAACAATCTTTGGATGTTCATCTTGATAAAAGTCATTTGAAGCTTAGGATGTACATGATTATATGCAGGAGAATGTCTAGTTTGTGCCCCATATGGACTCATGTTAAGGAAATAATAATCAACACAAATTTTATATATAAACATTTGTCAAATGTTTAGCATCTACCGAATAGTAAACATCAAACAAAAAAGGCAAAAATGGTCTATGTGGTTTATTTACGATTACAAACATAGTCTCTAAAAAATTGCAAAAGGGTCCCTACCATTTACTATCGGCTATATAAATAATCCCTGAGTTAATTCTGAAGACTATCTGTGTGACAAAAAAATTACATAAATATCCTTACGGTTTACGTGTGTTGCAAGAAAAGTCTAAATTTGCAAAAAAATGTCCCTCCCGCTACTTGCGATTATAGAAACAATTCTTAGGTTAAATCTTGGGATTGTTTGTGAACAACTACTTTAGATTACCGACATAATCCCGAGGTTAAATCTGGGACTGTTTGTATGACTAAAAATTACATAGTCCTTATAGTTCCAACGGATTTTAAAAACGTCCATTGAGTTAAATTTGCAGAATGCTTTTTAACCATAAAAATTTACGTAAAACCCCACGGGGGTAAAAAGTTCTCGTTACTACTATAGTACTTTGTTTCTTGGTGTGACCAACCTTTACCAATGTTTCAATTGAAAATAAATTTATTTAACAATAATTGTGTGCCATTATGACAAACTTGGACAATCCATTAATAGTATTCAAGAAATGTCAAACAATATAATTGTAGTGAGCCTACCAAACCCTCAATGTTTTTCTTTCTATTATATATCTTCTCATACTAATGTGACCTATATCATGTCATAATATATTACAAATGTCTTTAGTAACACAACCTCTTAGTTATTAGAAAGGCCTCTAATTTTGTTTAATTACACTAATATATGTTTTGTTACAAATGTCTTTAGTAACACAACCTCTTAGTTTTGCTTTCGTTATTTTTAGATAATTTAATCTAGGAGAATAAAGTTAAAATAACATATTAAAACAACGTAACGAGTATTCAAATGTAAAATATTTGTTTATTTACGCTTTAGAGATGAAAGTGAATTAAGATGTAACTAATGTTAACGTTTAAATTGTTAATTTTATGACATATTTAAAGCTAACTTTAGTATAAATCCCACTATCTTCTTATGACATAATATTTAATATAAAAGCCCACTTAATTATTCTTGTGTTTGATACTAGTATTTTGAAAAGCTATTGGATCACTAGAAACTAATACATGGTTAGAAAAGAACTTTTCTGTGATTATCGTGCAAGGTCACCGAAACGCCTATGTGATTCACATACCATTTGGCCAAAAACTTTAGGTTCAATGTGTTTAATTCAAACTCATTTGATCGATTGTCCTGTACATTTGTCTTGTCGACACTTTTGGCATTTGTCTGATAACTCTGGCATGTGATGGTACTTAAAATAAGAGGCAAATGCTAATAAATTGGGCAGTTGGCCATTTATGCATGCATGGTCAAGTCTTTATTTATGACAAACCACCTAATACAGCGGTTACCTTTCTTATTGTGACTACCATTAAACCCCAACTTTTTTTATAGCCACCAATTATGGTCAAACAATAATGCATTCTTAAAATAATTACTAGTTTACTACTACGTATCAAAGTATTATGTGGTCTATCCATGAAAAGCTAAACATGAGCATCGGGCCGATCCCGACCCGGCCCGACCCGACCCGAATCCCGCCGGCAAACACAAACCGACTCCCGACCCGACAAGCCCGACAAGCCCGACTAACATGATTCGGGACTCGGATCGGACGGATTCGGATTGATCGGTTTTGTTTTGTTTTGGTTTTCGGCCGATCCCGACAAGCACCCGACTAACCGAAAATAAAACCGACTCCGACCCGACAAGCCCGACTAACATGATTCGGGACTCGGAATCGGACGGGATTCGGGATTCGATCGGTTTTGCTCGCCCCTATTATACACTTATTATTTTAGGTATACTTTACATAAATTTACAATATTGTTAGATTTACATATGCCAAACAAATACATACTTTGATCCATTTGTAATGCATGTGATACTTTGTTAGTATACCTCAAACATGTTGAGCTAAGTTTATTTCTTAGTGACTTATCATAATGTGTCGCGATAGAAAAATGACAAAGGGAAAAAGTCCGATTTTATGTTAGATTATGATATGATATGATGCATGTAGTGATGTATTGTAGCAAGAGGAACACATGAAAACACCAATAGTTGTCAACAATACTATCAATAATTTGTAGTGATTTAATGAGAAGGTGACATCTTTTATGAGATCAACAAAGTAGCTTTAATGTACCAAAGTAGCGAAGTACATATGCATGGTCCATCTTCTAAAGCATTGTTGTTTTAACTGGCCTCCACACATGATGTCTATCTCTAATCTACAAGTCTTTCACTCCAATGCTAAAATTCTAAACGATTTTTTACTATTTTCAAAAGCTATAGTAAAAGCTTTTAAATGCTTTTTTTGCATTATAGATGAAAGCTTTTCCAAAGACTTTTACTGTAAAGACTTGGTAACCTGTGTTTGAGTAAGATACTCCAAGTCTTTGCTAGTTATTTTAATATTATTTTTAGTATTTTTTTTAACATAATTATTTTTAGTTTTATAAATGACCTTTTCAAAAACTTTTTGCATGTTACATAGGAGAGGATATTTGATGATAGCTTTTTGATAACTAAATATGCATAAAATAATCTTTTGTATAAATGCAACAATTCTTTCAATGACTTATGGATTGCAAATACTCTAGAACGTTAGTCAACAAGTCAACTACTACTTTCACTTATAAGAAAGATAAAAAAAGAACTTATATATAACTAATCTAGAGCGAAGTGAAAAGGAAGTAAAGATAGTGAAAGTGAAGTTGTGTTTTAGAGTGGATGAAAGTGAAAGTAAATGGGATATATAAAAGGAGGAAAGAGAGGGAAAGTGAACGTGAAAGTTGAATTCTTTACTTTACTTCACTGTACTTACCTTTCATCCCTTTTACTTCACTTGAGAACACAAAATAGAAAGGTTTTGTTTGATCTCCATGACTCCACTGCTAACACAGTAGTTACTAATCTCATTATTTATTGCAACTCCTGTTTTTTTCCGACTCTTATGGAGTTTAAATAAACAGATTTTAACAGGTTAGTAAGAAGCCATTGAGTAAACATGTGAATAGTGACTGCTTTGATGACTTTATTTCCTCTAACTAATATTTTCCATTTTTGATTGACCAAGTTTGTCTATTTTATAGAATAAGTTTGGTGTATGTTGGTATCATCACCTGATCACCATATAATCTCCTGCAATCATAATTGTGTTTTGACAAATCTTTATTTCCTAATTAGTGTATGGAGTTATGTACTGAGTTTTGTTTAGATGTCACTAAGACTAAAGAAAGATGCATCACTATCATGCCAATTTGCCCACTATCCATAAAATGTGTATCATCATAAACTACTAAAGTAGTTAGTACATTCTCCTTAAAAGTAGAATTTTATGTAGTCACCTTTTCAAATTCTTATCTTAGATTTTATAATCAATATAGTCAAAATTGCTAGAATTTAGTTTTATCATGGTATGAAATTATGAATGAACATAAGTTCGTTTACAAGATGAATGTTGGTGTTTCCATCTAAGAAACAATTTGAAACTTACTAAATGATACAAGTAGCCAAAAGTTGATGGATTTATAATTTATAGTACAACCTTTTAAACAACTATAGTAACTATTAAATAATTCATCTGTCTCATAATAAGTATCCACATTATTATTTTTGGATGTGTTAAAATAAACGCTTGCTTTATATTTTAACCAAAGAGAAGAGATTTTGGAGAAAAAGATATTTGATTGTTGGATGATGTAGTTAGTGAAATTTCCTAAAACTTTTATAAGTCGACAACGCTTGCTATATGTTTAAAGCTTATAACAAAATCTCGAATTAAATTATGTCACGGTTTGTATTAAAATGTTGGTTTAAAAAATGGAAGCATGTAAACATACCTGTATGATGCATAGTGGTTTATCATGCATAGGCAAAACATCATAACTTTTTTGAACCAATTGTCTAAACCCAGGGTTAGGATACACCAAGTCACCAATCTCACTCAACTCAAACTCACTCGAACCCACCACGAACTTAGCACCAACCCCATTACAATCAAACTCAAACCTTTTCGAATCAGGGTTCAACCTCAACCTCCCTGCCAAGAAATCATAAGGCACCAATGCCTTACTTAAAGCCGTTTTAAGCTTTTCCGCCACTAGCTGTGGCGGAAAATCCGGGTTTGCAACGAAGAAATGGACCGTTTCAACGTTGAAATTCAAAACCTGGTCGATGTTTGATAAAAACATCGACCGGGGTTCTGTTTTTTCAGGTGGGAGGATAGTGAATGTGTCATGAATGATAACTTTGAGGTCTTGGATTATGTTGGGAGTAGAAGAAGACTTGTTAGGGGATTGGTAAAGAGTTCCCATTGTGAGATTTGGTGTTATGTTATGGAGACTTGATCTTGTTTACCCTTTTATAGGGGTGGGTTTCAATGTTATAATAAATATTTATGAAAGAAGATTTACGTAAGTTAGTATGAAAAATACTCATATTTGGTTCATATAAGTATACTAGGTTGAATAGTAGGTTGAGTTTGAGAGAGAATAATACTTTTAACTAAAAATAGTAAGCATGAATTCGCGACCTTAAAAAACCAGCTTGAAATTGTTTTTTTAAAAAGCTTAAATGATTTTTATTCTTTCAACATCTCATTTATTGTCATTTTTTAAATATTTTTCGGACACTTATTTGTTTACACATAATTTTAGCTGTGAAAATTTTATGTGTTTTGGTTTAAAATAATCTCAATAAAATCAATAATGAAAGTTTCACACGTACACTAAAATACACTCAGAAGTTTTTTACGGTGAATATTTATTTAGAAACAAAAACAAAAGGTTGAAAAAGAAAACGATAGCAAATAAGACTAAGAGAAGAAGAATCGCTTTAGAGGCTACTTCTGATTCTTCTTTTTGTAACCATGATTATTGCCGACTATTTACCGACTAATCCATGAGGTATGTGGCTAACTGGCTACCGGCACTTCGACACGAACCATGTAAAGCCTTTTTTCTTTTTTGAGAACTTTGATGTAACTACATCAGAGTTGTTTGCATGTAACATAAATTAAACTTAAAGACTTTTCACATCAAAGTGACGACAATCACAAATCATTTACCACTAAATCAACTCTGGTTGGTTTTGAAGGATATTTTTTAGAAGTTGCATAGTCATTCTTGTTGGTTTGTGCTCGTTACATAGCTATTTATACAGCTAAAAAATACGTGACTTATCGGGGCATACATGTATACACGAAGAACACGTTTATTATACATTTAATATGTATATTTTATAGGCTAATAACCTATTAAAGACTATACTGTCATATGTCGATTCGACGTGTGAACTAACTAAATAACTTTTTAGACATTAAACTTGACATTTTGTCTTCCTTTAAGTATTATGACCAAATTAGGACAATTTACCCTTCAAAAATATTTCAAAAAGAAAAAGAAATTCGAAAAAATTTGAAATTTCAAAAAAGTATTTGAAAAAATAATTCAAAAAAAATTTGGAAAAAATTTCACAAAAAAGTATTTCAAAAAATTTAAAAAGGTTAAAATGGTCATAATTTGGTCATAATACTTAAAGGAGACAAAAATGTCAAGTTTAATGTCTAAAAGAGTTATTTTTTTAGTTCGCTACGTCGAACTGATATTTGTGACAAATATAGTGCTTTAAAAGGTTATTAACCCTATTTTATATATAGTTATTACATATGTAATATGTTTCACAAAATGTATTTAACGGTCGCTAGTTTATCCGTTATACGTTATAAACTAACACTTTAAATACAAAAGAGAGGGACTTCGATGTCGGAAAACGATTCCTTTAGGACTCCTTCCCTTGTGGCAGGTTTTAGAAGGTTCTATGAGGGGTGCTATGTGTTGGTTTTGGCTAACTAGAGGAGGTGGAAGGCAATGACTTGTTGGACAAGTTGGGGTGCTTTATAAACACCTCTTGGTGCTTCATTCCACTCGTTCCACGGGCCAAAACCCTAACCGAAACTCCTGTTTGGTTCTCCTTACTCGGCTCGATCAACACACAACACGAACACAAACCGAAACCCTAAAACTTTCGGTTCTCCCTTCTTCCCTAGCTCGGTTCGAAAACAAACCCAAAACCCTAACCGATAACCATAAGTCTCAGTTATCTCTTTCCCTAGCTCGACACTAAACCCTAACTAGGGTTTCTAGTTTTTGGTTTTACTTCTCTTTCATGGCTCGATCAAACGTATCCCCTTTGGGATTTGATCGTGTGATTTCAAGAACCAAGAACACGTGTTGTTAGTTGGTTTACGTGAAGCAAGCACTAGCATCCTAACGTGCTTCGTTGGACGTGTAGTGTGTGCATACGATAGCTAGATGTGATAACTTAATCACTTCGGTTTCAAGAATCAAGATCAAGAACGCGTCAATTTATTATTTAATTAATTGACAAAGGTTAGTAAATAATATGTGTTTATTTATTTGTAATCCACAACATCTAACTAGATTCATCCGATGTGTACTCGTAGTAAATGGTTTACTAGTAATGTTAAATCCCAAGAGTTCTAACTTAAAATATTGTGCTCATATGCTCTTAAGTCCTAACTCCACTCATGTATTTTCGGATAAAACTTATTACAGTCGTATATAAGTGCAAAAATGAACTATCCATTAATATCGTGATGTAAATGTCAATGGACACTATGGAGGTGTTAATCACGGGGAATGGTGGATGCACATTTTAATTTGATTTTGTACTGTAACCAATGTTTTCAAACCCGGGTCGACCCGGCCGGTTCAACCGGTCGGACCGGTACCCGGCCACTAAAACGGGTAAAAACCCGGGTTTCTAAAACCGGGTCAACCGGTTAGACCCGCCGGGTTTTGAGTAACCCGGGTCAACCCGGGTCATGAAACCCGACCGGTTTGGTTTTTAAATTTTTTTTTTTTATGAAAACCGGGTTGACCCAGCGGTCGAATCGGTTGAACCAGTCGACCCAGTGCCCGGTGACTCGACCGGGTCGATTAAAAACCCAGTTTTTAAAACATTGACGGTAACTAACACTGTTTTTGATCTCTATGTAATACAGTGACAAAGTACTTTTGTACTGCAAAATCGTATGCATGCATGTGAAGCTAGAGATGTTAGTTAGTTAGTTACTACGTGGTTGGTTTACAATGTGGCCCAAACGTAGGGTCGTCATGGCAAACATTTGTTGTAGTATGTTTAGAGGTCATAATAGTTGTTACGTGTATAGTCTCTCATGAAGTGACATATGTGAAAACCATGGTTACCTTAAAAGAAAGGATTTTACTTAGTCTATTTATGATTCAGCCATGGGTTCTTACTTTTGAACACAAACCTCACGGTTTAAAATGTCAAAAGTCGATAACTAGAGTTAAGCAAAAGTTTATGATTCAGCCATGGGTTCTTACTTTTGTTTTCAGGTGTTTCGAAGAGTTAAATATATTTTGAAAGGTAATACAATTGATTTTTGTGTATGTTATTAGGATACGAAAGAAAAGTTCCGTCAATATATTTGCACCGAATTGTATTACGTAAGTTTTAGTGCAAATCGCATAAAAGAATAGGACATATGTTCATTTTCAATTTTAAGTATTCATGCATATTTAATTTCTTTTACTTTAAGATATCAAACTTTTTTACTTGCAACCGTGATACTCATTTATCTATGCAAAAGATTGCAGTTTGAGACGGATTTTGAACTTTAGGTTATCAGGTGCATAATTTTTTTTACGAATATAACTAAACATGACATACATGTATTTAGAGTTGAGATCAATATATATATCTCATATTTACCATAGATCCAATAAACCAATCTTAGCCATCAATTTTTAATCAAAGTTAATAAAAACCCATTTTTCATCTTTTTTTTAAAACAATATATCTTGCAAACGGTAAATCTTCAAACTATAAAAAATACACCATCGCGACGAGAATTAAATTATCTTTCTATTAATATGCATTTTTCTATATTTTCGATGATTTTTTTTCAAAATTCCACCGGAAAAATCATATATGATTTGTAAAATCATATATGATTTTCAAAATCATGTATGATTTTAAAATCGAATCATATATGATTTTCACAAATCATATATGATTTTTACAAATCATATATGATTTTCAAAAATCATGATTTGTAAAAATCAAATCATATATACTTTTCACAAATCATATATGATTTTTTTGGCCAAAATTTTGAAAAAAAAAAAAAATCGTTAAAAATATATAGTAATGCATCTATAGAAAGATAATTTAATTCTGGTCGCGATGGTATGATTTTTGTCGCGTAACAATTAACGGTTTGCGAGATATTTAATTTTTTAAAAAAGGGTGAAAGTTTATTTAAAAAAAAATGAATGGCTATTATTGGTTCATTGGATCTATGGTAAATTTGAGATCTATATTGAACTTTTGCCCATGTATTTATGTGACACAAAATTTCGAAAACATGTTCAATTTAGAGAAATTGGACTTTTAATGAGAATCACTAAACGACAAACATCCATCGGGTTTCTGTAAACACCTGGAACCCATAGGCCCGCCCCTATTGCATGTTATTATCACCTCCTTCTTAAACCAACAGAGACAACCGTCCCCATCATCCTTCTTCTTCCACCAATAACCACCATTTTCCTTCCTTTACTAACACCCACCACAATCACCACCACCATTCTTCTTATCCTGTTGGAATATTAAAACTAGTAACACGTTATTATAATCATATAAGCACGAGTACGCAACGTGTGTGTGAAGATTAAACATGCAAACCACGCAAAGATCACGTAGATCTTCTCCATGTCAACGCACACTATACGTTCTTAGCAAACGGTAACGTATGCTAGTACTAGTAGCGGCAAAGCTAATCGACTTCTTAAACCCGAACGACTACTCTTGAAAACCTTTCTTCTTGTTGTGATGTGATCGATCCAAACCAAACAAACAAAAACCTTATGGTTTTCTTTGTGTTCATCAAAGAAGCAAGAACCAAAACAGCTTGAAAACTCTAGATGGGTTTATAGTCGATCGAACCTATCAAGAACAAAACCCCAAAACCTTTTGTGGGTTATTGGTCGATCGAGCAGGCAAAGGAAAAGAAGCAGGTAACTAGTTTTAGTTTTTAGGTTAATAATGAATGTGTAAAAATTTTAATGATTCAACTATTCATTATATAGGTATTGGGATGACTTAGGTTGTTAACCAAACAATCCCAATCCCACTCATACACTATAACCGATCGGCCCTTATGGTATAGGGGTCTGAAAACTACTTTGCTCTCGTTTACATTTTGGTCCCTTAACTATCGTCCAATGATTATTTAGTTTAAATAACTTTTAGTTAAACATTTATTTGTAGCTTTTCACTAGTCATCGTTTTTCGTATAAACGCATGTGTCTCCATGGGCTAACGTGTTCTCTAGACATATGGTGTTTGAATATTATTCATATCCCAACAGCTCCCACTTGAACATGTTTCAAACCACGTAATAACATTGGTGAGCGTCTAGCAACATGCCAATGCTCCTAGAAACACCTGAGTGTGGTTTCGTAAATGCGCAATCAAATGATTCATCATTTAATGTCCCATTGATTCATATACTACGTTAAATATGTATATGTATCAAGGTCATTCAATAATTTAACGATTCCATTTCTTGTTTCATCGACTGATCATGATTACCAACTTCATCGGGACATATCCAGATCTAATTTGGGTACGGACGTAGAAACATCTGATCAACCCAACGAGGGGCCCAGTAGTATCATACTTCAAATTTAATTAAAGGAACAAATTCTGTCTTGACAACGAGCGTAATCCGCATATTTCACAACACTTCTGAAAATAACCCTTATAACTACTAGTTACGGATAAGGTTAGATTAAAATCAGGAATAACAATCCACACACGCCATTCCACCTTGCGCCTCAAGTCTAAGGATAAACAAATGGCTCATTTACAAGATTCACTTAATGACGACGATCCATAAAATGATGATCTTGTTAATTGGGGTAGTCCAGTATGCAAATTTTGAATGCCATGTGAGTTTGGTGGGACTCCTCCTTAATATTCATAAGAATATTATCAATCTCTCAAATTTATCTTAGTTCAACCATATTTCCATATAGTTGATTGACAAAGGATAATTTAGAATGATACAAATCACTAATGGATTTAAACATGCAAACATAGAATACAACTTATTATGAATGAAAACAAACATATCTCATACTTTAATTCATTAAAATATAATAACCGTTTAACATTCCATATCCAAATACTAAACAAAGATTTACATGAAACTATTAGCTAAACGAAGTCCTAAGCTCTCAGCATGTTGAGTAAGCTTTTCCTTAGGTAAAGCCTTCATAAAAGGATCAACTAAATTTTCATGTGTGTGAACTTTGAGTAGGTTCATTTCACCAATTTTTATTTGTTCTCGAACATAGTTATATCGTCTAGGATAGTGTCTGGCACCTTTCATAACACCAGGTTCATTGCCGATGATGATTGCTCAAGAACTGTCGCAATACATCTCCATGGATTGTTTGCTTGTGGGAACAAAGCCCAACCCAAAAATAAATTTTCTAACCTGCATGCTTCCATCGCAAATTCAAGCAATGCTTACTCACTTACATTGCGAGACATTGCAATAATGGTCTACTTGGTACTCTTCCAATCTACCGCGCCTCCATTAATAACAAAGATATATCCTGTCTGACACTTTGTATCGTCTTTATTAGTTTGATATCCAGCATCGCAGTTACCTTTAACTTTGAGCTCCGCTTCAGGATTTCCACCATAAAAAATGAACATATCTCTAGTAGCTCTAAGATACTTGAGAATATTTTTCACAGCAGTCCAGTAACTTTCACCAGGATTCTGTTGAAACTGACTTGTTATGTTTTGGGCAAACGCCACATTAGGTCTAGTGCATCTTACCGCATACATAATTGATCCTACAACCGAAGCATAAGAAACATTATGCATACGCTCTACCTCAGCAGGTGTAAAAGCACCTTGTGTACTACTTAAGCCTAGTCTTTCTTGCATTGGGATAAATCCTTTCTTAGAATTTTCCATCCTAAATCTCTTTAGGTGTTTATCAATGTAAGAACTTTGACTTAATCCAATCAACCGCCTTGATCTATCTCTGTAGATCTTGATTCCAAGGATATAAGCTTCCTCTCCCATATCTTACATAGCAAAGCAATTTCCAGGATAGGATTCCACTCCTTGCAAACTTGGAATGTGATTTCCAATAATCAATATGTCATCAACATATAAGATAAGGAAAACAAAGTTTCTCCCCCCAGATTTTTTGTATACACATGGCTCATCAAGATTTTGTGAAAAACCAAATTTCTTGATTTCTTCATTAAATCTTTTATTCCATTGTCTTGATGCTTGATTTAATCCATAAATGGATCTTTGAAGCTTACATACACGCTTTGGATATTTTGGATTTACAAATCCTTCAGGTTGTGCCATAAAGATATCTTCTTCAAGGCGAACATTCAAGAAGGAAGTTTTGACATCCATTTGCCAAATCTCATAGTTATAGTACGCCGCTATGGCCATAAGAATCCTAATAGCTCTAATTTCTGATACAGGAGAAAAGGTTTCCTCATAGTCAACCCCAAAGGTTTGAGTATAAACCTTTGCTATAAGACGAGCTTTATAGCTGTGTACCTTGCCATCCATTTCAGTCTTTTTCTTGAAAAACCACTTGCTACCAATGACTTTAGCGTTAGGAGGAAGGTCTACTTCAACCTAGAAGTCATTATCATGCATGGATTACATCTCCGAGTTCATTGCTACTTGCCATTTATCCTTCTCAGGATCAACCATGACAGCCTTATAGCTAGCGGGTTCATTAAGATCCCCTAAGCTATGCTCCTTAACTTATACATTTAGACATAATCGTTTAGGAGGGAGAATAGTCCTTTCAGACCTACGAACGAGTGTTACTTCAGGTGGAGGTGCGAGACTTTCTGGTTCCACTTGAGGTAAGCTAGTATTTTCAGAAGGTGATGTATCTTCTTGATAATTTTCAAGTTCTACAATCCTCCCTCTAGATTCTTGAGCTATGAGATTCCTTTTAAAGAAATCTGCATATCTCGCAACTACAATTTTGTTTTCTGGTAGAAAGTAGAAGTAGTAACCGAGAGTTCCCTTTGGGTATCCTACAAAGACACACTTAACAGATCTCTGTTGGAGTTTGTCAAGCATGTCTCATTTCACAAATGCCTCGCATCCCCAGACCTTTAAGTAAGATAGATTTGGGAATTTCCCATGCCATAGTTTATATGGAGTATTATCAACCTTCTTGGTTGGAACCATATTTAGAATGCGAACAACTTGTGGAAAACTAGAAGGGGGTTGAATAGTTTTGCCGATTTTTAGTTAGTTTCAAAAATTTTTAGATTCGTTAATATGTGAGATCTTATGGATATAGAGAAAGTATAGATCTAATGATAAAGCAAGTAAATAAAGTAAAGCTAAGGGATAGAAGTGACACATCTGATTTATAGTGGTTCGGCTACAAGGACACCTTCCTTGCCCTACTCCACTCCCCGAGTCACCTACTCGAGAGTTCAAGCACTATGTCAACAAACTCCTTCACTTGGCGGAGAAGCCTTCACAACGTTGCTTACACCTTTTTCCGGTACAAAGCTAAATACCGAGTCCGTAACACGGTGGACCAAACCAACACGACTATTACACAAAAATATGTGAAATATCAAATACAAGATCTTCGCTATGTAAATCTTGTGGAGGAACAAATCAATCAAGGACCCCTTGCTTGGATGACTTGTAGAATGCTCGTGATCTCGCCTTAGTGAAGGACCTATATGAGAATCACTAAAGAAAGAAAGAAGGAAGTACTCTAGATCAAGTGATCTTTGTTGAAGAGATTGAGAGTATATGAGAGAATTAGTAAGAAGAGGTAAGTTAGAATGAAGAAATGGCTCTCTATTTATAGGTAATTTCGCCACTGTTCCCCGGATCCCACGGATCCTCCCACTGGGATCCGCCTAGTGTAATCCTAGGGATCCGTGGGACGCCTCTTTGCCCATGGGTTTTTGGTTATGGGTCATGGGTTATGGTTTGGTCCATGGGTTTTCCTTAGATTCAATGTATCTAATGAATACATTGTATCTAGTCAAATGGGTATGGGTCAATGGGTTATGGATATGATCCATGGGTTGTGGTTTTTACCCATCCTAATAAACTATTACAACAAATGATTAATTACAACATTTTTGTATTTAAATGGCTATATGTAAATGCTTTACAAAAATAACATGTATCCTTATAATTGTACTTAAGATAACATTATATTTGTTATCAACAAAACACAAAGAGATCGCAAAATATTAATAAACATTTTTACGGTTTATTTGTATTAACAATCTCCCCCTTTTTGATGATGACCAAACATAATGTTACGATGAGTAAAACTTAAGAATAGATGTATGTTTTGAAAGCCCCTAAGTTTTACTTCTTCTCCCCCTTGACGGTAGCTCCCCCTAGTTTGGGGCGTCAAGTGAAGAAAAATAAGAAAAATCCTACAAAGAGAAAGGTTAGTAACATGCTTAAATAATCTTGTGATTGACGAGAATCAAGATTGGGAGCCAAGGTATGTAAACAAGGCCTTGTAATAAAATAACAAAGTGTAGTAGTTTTTATGCCATCTACAAGCATGTAAAAATAAGAACAAGACTTGTTCTTGAAAATGACTTCAAAAGAAAAGTACCAAAAATAGAAAATAGTAATAATGATTCCTTCCATGCTTGCATAAGGTTATGGATGGAGGTGTGGATGAGTAATGGTATTGATGCGATCAAGGATGAGGTTGAGTATGAATCGCATTTCTTCCCTAACTTCTATTGCAATTTCCCAGTGGATTGGCAATGTGCACAATGTAAGTGATGTGGGTAATGAGTACGAAATCTTCCGGGTTGTTTTGATTTGTGAGTTGCGGAAGTTGTGGTGGAAAAATAGAAAATACGGATCAAAGTCCGGAATGATTGGAAGTGGTGGTGGAAAAGAACCTAGATGTTCTTGTAGTTTAATGGGAGCTAAAGGTGGTGATGTTTCAAGATCATTGAATATTGTGTTTGGAGAAGTTGGAGGTGTCAAAAAGGCTATTTCTTTTTGCTTTGGTTGTTGAGATCTTGTTGGAGTCGTAAGAAGTTCCAAAAGAGTGATTTTAGGTGGTGAGTGATTTGGTGATGAAGTTGGTGTACTCGTTGGTGATGAAGGAGGTGCTATAATGGAAGCATCTTGTGGTGAGTTAGTTGATGGTGATGAGCCATATGATGATGGTTTTCCTAAGCAACAAGATCGGATGTTAATCCGTGCGGATATCCTAGAGTTTGATTGTGGTATTTTGGAAGGTGGAAGTACAAAGGTTTGGGTTTCATAAAGATGATTGTTTGTACTAGGTGATTCATCTAAAGAGTTTGTGAATGACATGGTGTTTTTTGTGTGAAGATGAGATGGATTATGCAAGCATTTTGGGAGTTCTATATATATATATATATATATAAACAAAGCATTGTAATGAATGCTTGACCCAAAATGTGGTTTAAAATATAATGATTAGATATGAATTTAAGGCATGTGATCATGAGGACACAAGCATTGAAGAACATACTCAAAAATAAAACAAATGTGGATTTTTCATCCAAAGTGAGAAAAATAGAAGGTAAAACGACTTACGTCTCACGGATCCCACGATCCTTCCCTCGAGGGATCCGTCCAAAGATAAAGGCTGGGATCCGTGGAGTCTGTTGATCCGTGCAGCACAAAATTTTCTTTTGGAAACATTTTGCCTAGTGTGTGCCTATATGCAAACTATTTGGAGTTACGGTTATCTCGACTCCTAAGAAGAAAAGAAAATAAACTAGAAATGAAAAAGCATACTATTATGTGAGATAACCCGAAAACACATACTTAGTACTTTGAGTACGTAATTTAGTGTTACCAATGCTCCTAATTCATTGTGGCTTAAATGAATGTACCCGAAAACACATATTAGTTATGTGTCCCCTTTAGCAATCAAAAGTCATGAGATGCAATGAAAACGGGTTTTTTATGTTGTATTAATAATGAAAAGCGATTTTTCCTAGACGTGAGAAATTGCTTTTGTGAAACTGATACGGGAAGGAGTATCATTTTAGAAAGTATTTTGAAATGCAAAGTTTTATCCTTTTGAAAGAAGGATGTGTATGTAACTCGTACTTATTTTGAAAGAAAATAAGAAAATTATAAGTGAAAAAACTTATCTTGGGTTTTGAAAATTCCCGTATTGTTTGTGATTTGTGTGTGAAATAGAGATCCTATACTCAGAAAGAAGAAGTCTAGTGTTTACATACCTTATAGAGTCAAAAAGTAAATTACGACGTTTGTTCCATGAGACCAAGACCAAGACGTAAGTAGGTTGAATTGTTCCCGCTTCAACGGTTTGGTGAGGACGTCGGCTATGTTGTTCGGATGCTACCTTCAATAGATATGTTCCCTTTGAACATTATCTCTTAAGAAGGATGACGAATCTCTATATGCTTTGTGCGAGAATGCAATACCGGATTCTTGCTTAAATCGATGGCACCTTTGTTGTCACATAAGATGGCTATGTCACTTAGATGAATGTCGTAGTCAAATAACGCTTGTTTCATCTATAGTGCTTGTTGGCATGCTTTGCCGACGGAGACGTATTCGGCTTCGGTTGTTGATATTGCTAGTGCCGTTTGTTTCTTAAAAACCAAGATGTTAAACAACATCCCATGAAAATACATACCCCACTTGTACTTTTTCTATCAACGTAATCACCGCATGGTCGAATCTGCATATACAATTGTTTCTACTCGTGCCTTAGGATACCATAATCCTAATTGTGTTGTTCCGTTAATGTATCTAAATATCCTTTTTACGGCTTCTAGGTGTGATGTTTTAGGGTCTTCTTGAAACCTAGCACATAAGCAAACACTAAACATGATATCCGACCTACTTGCCGTGAGGTAGAGAAGACTACCTACCATACCACGATATTTAGTATTATCGACGGATTCGCCATCTTCATCTTTTGTGAGTTTGGTGTCGGATGACATTGGTGTCCTAATTGGTTTCGACTCTTCTAGCCCGAATTTCTTTAACATCTCCTTTATGTATTTAGATTGATTAAAGCAGATACCATCTTCTACTTGTTTGATTTGTAGACCAAGAAAGAAACTAAGTTCTCCCATATTACTCATCTCGAACTCGTCATGCATGATTTTAGAGAAATCATACCACACGCCTTGACAAGTGGATCTGAATAAAATATCATCTACATATATTTGCACTATGATTATATGTAACTCTCTTTCTTAGTAAAAGTGTGTTGTCAACTAACCCATGGTATAGTTGTGTTTAATTAAAATGACTTGAGTCATCATACCAAGCTTTTGGAGCTTGTTTGAGACCATAAAGGGCTTTCTTTAATTTATACACATGTTTAGGTTTTTCAAAATCGATGAAGCCCGGAGGTTGAGCTACATATACTTCTTCATTAATGAAACCATTTAGAAAAGCGCTTTTGACATCCATTTGATAAAGCTTTAGATCATTAGCACAAGCATACGCAAGAAGTATTCTTATAGACTCTAATCTAGCCACGAGGGCATAGGTCTCATCAAAGTCTATTCCTTCTTGTTGGTTATACCCTTGAGCAACGAGTCTAGCCTTGTTCCTAGAAACTACTCCGTTTGCATCTAATTTGTTTTTATAAACCCATTTGGTTCCTATTATGGTTTGATTACTAGGTGGGGAAAAGTGTCCAAACATCATTAGAAATAAATTGATTTAATTCTTCTTGCATAGCCATTACCCAACTCTCATCTTTTATGGCTTCTTGTGTATTCTTAGGTTCTATGGTTGAAACGAAACAAAACAAGTTACTTTGGTTTTGAACTTGAGACCTTAATGTTCTTTCGTTTAGCTTTCCTATGACCTTATCTACGGGGTGATCTTTGGACTCTTTAATGTATATGACTTCATCATTTAAAGGTTCTTCTTCTTCATTTATCTTTTTCTTTATTACTATAGCTTCACTTTCTACAATCTCGTCATCGACAAGAGGTGGAGAGGGTTTGGGTGGACTTTCATCAAATTTTATATTTAATGACTCTTCTACCTTCATTGTTTCTTTGTTTAATATGACGTAAGATTTGCTATTTGGAGAGTAACCTAGAAAGATACCTTCGGTTGATTTAGGATCAAATTTTGTAAGGTAATCTTTAGTGTTAAGAATAAAACATTTGCTACCAAAGACTCTAAAGTGATCTAAGGTAGGCTTTTTGCCCTGAGTAACTCGTATGGAGTTTTACCTAAGATTGGTCTAATTAAGACTCGATTGAGTATGTACGTTGAAGTATCAACGGCATTGCACCAAAACTTTTGAGGTATGGATTGCTCATTAAGCATGGTTCGACTCATTTCTTGTAGGGTTCTATTCTTTCTTTCAACTACCCCATTCGATTGTGGAGTCATGAGCCGAGAAGTTGTGAGTAATACCATTAGCGTCACAAAAGCTCCAAATTGCACTTCATTATCGAATTCCCTACCATGATCCGTCCTAATAGACACTATAGGACTTCCTAGTTGTATTTGGATTTTCTTGCTTAATATTTCAAAATAATTAAACGTTTCCTTTTTGTTCTTTAAGAATTTTGTCCATGTATACCTAGAGTAATCATCCACTATGACCAAAGTGTAGTAGTTGCCTCCATAACTTTGGATAGCGGATGCACCAAATAAATCCATATGTAGTAATTCTAGACACTTAGTTGTAGAAACCATGTTTTTAGCTTTATGACTAGAATGAACTTGTTTTCCTACATTACAAGCATCACAAAAGTGATGTTCGTATTTTAGCTTAGGTAGATCTCTTACTAGATATTTGGATAATAGCGATTGAAGAAGTCGCATGTTGGTGTGACCCAATCTTCGATGCCATAAGGTCGAAGTATCATCCATAGAGGTAAGACATAGTTTGTCTTTAGGTTCATTACCGATTTTAATGACATAGACTCCATGTTTTCTAATTCCTCTTCCTATGGTTATGCCATTTTTTAATATCTTACTACCGGTTTTGGTAAAAGTACATTGCACTTTTTATCACATATTTGTCATGTACTTAAGAGGTTAAAGTTTAGGTTTTCTACATGACACACATCGTTAATGGTTAGAGATTTGTTAGAAATCGTAACTTTACCGATGATTTTACTTTTTCTATTTCCAAACACCACATTACCTCCATCGAAGGATTCATATGTGGAGAATAGATCCTTATTGCCGGTCATGTGCCTCGTGCACCCGCTATCCTTGAACCATTCATTCGGGTCTAGGTCGACCTTTAAGCACACCTCGTCATTTGCCATGAGACAAATTTCTTCGTCCTCCTCGTCGCTCATTCCCCATGTGCCGTTCACGAACGCCTTTTGATCATCCCGTTTGGGACACTTACTAATAAAGTGGTTTGGGTCCCCACATTTAAAGCAAGTACGATCATCTTTTAGCTTCTCGTCCTCTTTGCTTTTCCGAAAGCCTCTTTTATCGTCATACGGTTGTTTGACGATCTTCCTTCCTTCTAAAGAACTTTTAAAGTCCCATCGCCATAGCGTACTCCTCGTCGTCACTACTCAAGAGAGTTCTCTCATCGCTTGAGGCCTTTTTGGCTTTAAGGGCAAGAGATTTGTGTTCTCTTTCACCTTTGAGGCTTTGAGTCTTTAGCAAGGACAAACTCAGACTTTTAAGTTGCCTATGAGTTCATCAAGGGCGAGGATTGTCAAATCTTTTGACTCTTCGATCGCCACCTTGGATCTCCATTTAGATGGAAGTGCCCTTAGATATCTCCTAACATGGTTACGGCTAGAAAAAGATTCATCAAGTGCTTGTAAAGATGTAATAATAGTATTAAAATTAGCAAATGAATGATCTATAGTTTCTCATCCGATATTGAAAATTGTTCATATTGTTGAACAAATAAATCAATTTTATTATTTTAACTTGTTGATACCTTGATGAGTTACAACTAAAGAATTCCAAATTTCTTTAGAGGTTTTAAGCATAGAAATTCTTCAATTCCTTTTGGGTAAAGCATTATACAAAACCATTTTAGCTTCACTATTTTTAGAAAGCTTTTCTTCATTTCATCATTTAGTTTATCATGAGGTATGTTAAATAAATTTCATTTATCATCATTTGAGGTAGCCTCAAAATCGCCTTCAACAATAATGTACCAAAGATCAATATCTTTAGACTTCACATATGTTTCGAATCTATTTTTCCAATATATAAAACCATTAGTTTCAAGTAGTGGTGGTTGTTGCATAGATTGCCCTTCCTTGTAATTTTCAGAACCCATAGTGATCGAAAAGTTTTTTAAAATACGATTTACTTTAAAACTTTTATAAACTTAGCTCTTGATGCCAATTGTGGAAAACTAGAAGGGGGGGGGGGTTGAATAGTTTTGCCGATTTTTAGTTAGTTTCTAAAACTTTTAGATTCGTTAATATGTGAGATCTTATGGATGTAGAGAAAGTATAGATCTAATGATAAAGCAAGTAAATAAAGTAAAGCTAAGGGATAGAAGTGACCCAACCGATTTATAGTAGTTCGCCTACAAGGACACCTTCCTTGCCTTACTCCACTCCCCGAGTCACCTACTTGAGAGTTCAAGCACTATGTCAACAAACTCCTTCACTTGGCGGAGAAGCCTTCACAACGTTGCTTACACCTTTTCTCGGTACAAAGCTAAATACCGAGTCCGTAACACGGTGGACCAAGCCAACACGACTATTACACAACAAATATGTGAAATATCAAATACAAGATCTTCGCTATGTAAATCTTGCGGAGGAACAAATCAATCAAGGACCCTTGCTTGGATGACTTGTAGAATGCTCGTGATCTCGCCTTAGAGAAGGAC
This sequence comes from Chrysanthemum lavandulifolium, assembly GCA_022545495.1. NCBI lineage: Eukaryota > Viridiplantae > Streptophyta > Magnoliopsida > Asterales > Asteraceae > Chrysanthemum > Chrysanthemum lavandulifolium. The sequence goes on along the minus strand of CM040244.1, from coordinate 59,035,039 downwards.
CTATATGAGAATCACTAAAGAAAGAAAGAAGGAAGTACTCTAGATCAAGTGATCTTTTGTTAGAAGAGAATGAGAGCATATGAGAGAATTAGTAAGAATAGGGTAAGTTAGAATGAAGAAATGGCTCTCATTTATAGGTAATTTACGCCATTGTTCCCGGATCCCACGGATCCCTCCCACTGGGATCCGTCTAGTGTAATCCTAGGGATCCATGGGACGCTCCTCTTTGCTCATGGGTTTTTTGGTTATGGGTTATGGGTTGGTCCTATGGGTTTTCCTTAGATTCAATGTATTTAATGAATACATTGTATCTAGTCAAATGGGTATGGGTTATGGATATGATCCATGGGTTGTGGTTTTTACCCATCCTAATAAACTATTACAACAAATGATTAATTACAACATTTTTATATTTAAATGGCTATATGTAAATGCTTTACAAAAATAACATGTATCCTTATAATTGTACTTAAGATAACATTATATATGTTATCAACAAAACACAAAGAGATCGCAAAATATTAATAAACGTTTTTACAGTTTATTTGTATTAACACAACTGTTTCAAGAGCATATCCCAAAAGCACAAAGGTAGAGTTGTAAGATTTAACATAGATCAAACCATGTATAACAAGGTAAGATTTCTCCTCTCAGACACACCATTGTGTTGTGGTGTATATGGAGGAGTGAGCTGTTGGAAAATTCCACACTCCTTAAGATACTCTTTAAACTCCTGGCTTATGTACTCACCACCTCTATCTGATCGAAGAGCTTTAATCTTCTTTCCGAGTTGTAATTATAATTCATTCTTAAAAACCTTAAATTTTTCATAAACCTCATGTTTATGTTTAAGTAAATAAACATACCCATAACGGCTGAAATCACCCGTAAAGGTTATGAAGTAGCTAGCACTTTGTATTGACACATGTTTAAGTGAAGCTCATACATTAGTATGGATTAATCCATGTAGATCAGAAGCCCTTTTCGTTTTATGCGGAAATGGTTTCCTTGCCATCTTCCCAGATACACAAGATTCACATTTATCAAATGATTCATCATTGATAGATCGCAAAAGCCCATTATGTTGCAGCTTTTCCATGAGTTTCTTACCTATATGAGTAAGGCGATAATGCCAAAGATAGGTAGAGTCCAAATTCTTAGATCTCTTATTATTAATAGCAAACATAGAATTAACATTTGGTTCAACATCATTCATATCAATTTCATAAACACCATTACGAGGAATAGCATTAAAAAAAACATTATTTAAAGAAACTGAAATTCCATTACTAGAAATTGAATGAACATAACCGTTATTAAACAAACGTGAAACTGAAAAAATACCCCTAACAATAGAAGGTGTATAATGACAATTGTTTAAAATAATAACTAAGCCCGAAGGCAACACTAATTCAAAACTTCCACTGGCTTCCACAACTGCATATACACCATTGCCCATGTACAGATATGAAGTTCCATGTTTCAGATTTTTCTCTCCTCTAAGACCCTGAGAAGTGTTACAAATATGAGTACCACATCCAGTGTCATGCACCCAAGAATTTCTATGAGGAAAATAGAATAATTAAATTGCAAAGATACCTAAAGTACTGGTAATAGAACTAGCCTGCTTCTTCTTCTTGTTTGAATACAACTCTTTTACCACCATGAATCGCTAAGACTTGTGGTGTAGCAGCCTTTTTAGGTAAACCTTTCTCATACTCAATAAGCATAGCATGTAGCTCACTTACTGTCTTTCCCATGCTGTGTATATTGTAGTTACGCACAAATCCTTCAAAATCCTTAGCAAGGGAATTGAGAATAAGGCTAACTGACACAATTTGAGGTAGAACGTAGTTAAGGCATCCCAATTGCTCCAAATAGCTCTTCATCTTAAGAACATATATACTCACGGATAGTCCTTATGTTTTTTTGTAGGAATGAATGGTCTGAAGAAGATCAAACAATTCAATTCCAACAACTTTTTCAAACATGGATCTAAGCTTATTAAGCATGGCATAAGGAGTGTGATTTTCAAACTGCTTTTGAAGTTCAAGATTCATACTACTAAGCATCAAACATGCCACCTCATTGTCACGATCATATTGAGCATTCCAAGCTGCTAGTTCCTCATTATAGGCATCAGCAGCAGGAGCAGGGATAAGAGGCTGTTCCAAAACATCATATTTCTTATCAACTCTCAAAACAATCCTAAGTTGATGAAACCAATCATTTAAGTTTGGTCCAGAAAGTTTCTCTCTTTCGAGCATCAACCTAAAAGCTGAAAAGTTCTTGTTTTGTGTGCAGGATTCATCTACAAAACATATTTGAAGTTCAAAAATTAGTATTTTCGATACTATTTCTATAAAGAAAATTAAATACCCATGTTTAAACAAATAATTAATTTCTTTAAGGTTAGGACCCTAATTGACATACCACCATCACATCAGTTGATCTGCTAGTAATGGTGTATTCAAAAAGGTAAGTGTTGAACAATAACTGCCAATCTTGTGCAATTCCTAGATCATTATGAGACTTACTAATGGCACTAGGGACAATCACATAGTGTCATATAAGCATGTTTCATCCCATCTTATGCTCGGGTTATGGGTCTCACCAAATAACTCTATTAAGTCATCATATAAAAGCTATAAATAGTCCACAAACGACACGTAAGAGTGGTAATGTACCTTGGGTTGCAATTTACCCGCTTTCATGCAAAATAAAAAGCAATTGAAAGTGTTTTTACAATTGGATAGCATCGACTTAAATTTTCAAAGGGTATAATTCTATTTAACTAATAAAATTTATATCAAATATGTATGAAGAAGTATGCATACATCTTCGTATCATATGTCACTTAAATTTATATGCAAATCTTGTGAATATAAAAATAGCGACATAACACCTTAAACATTGACGATTCAACTTGATTTTTAAAAGATAAAAACTTTACTTGTATCACGGAAAAACATTAAAGAATGACTATGTTGGGTCCGACACGATCACACAAACCATGAAGGAGATGAACAACAGTTTAAGCAAGTGGCGGAAATTAACGAACATCAACATTGAGTTTAGGTTTGCATGAGAACGACTCTTACACGCTAATAACACCATTTGTATTTTTCAACTTCATAAAACTTATTAGAAATGAATCAAGGATTTACAAGGGATAGCCTACGAAAAACAATCCCGGTTGATGACAGATTAACACTCCAGAATCAAACAATAAGAGGCAGCTAGATTTGCTTTGTTTTTCCTAAGAGAGAGGATCCTAACTATAATACTTTGTATTATTTTCGTGTTTGAATCTTTACTTAACTTGGTTACAACCTTCTTTGTATAGGAGGGAAAAGTGGATGCTCACGGTGTATAATAACTTGCCAACTTGCAATAGGTAGGGACGCGCTTAGTAGGCTAGTCTTGAGTGTACTTTGGCTTGTCCGATTTGACAACTTATAGTCCTAATGTGTGTTTTTGTATATCGGTGAGTACTTGAACTTATCTTTTCAAGAAGTTTCCGCCCATGCATTTAGAGGTTGAGGTTGTAAAACCAAATTAAATCTTGATTCGAGAAACATTTGTCGATCTCAATTTAAATTTCTTTGTATGTCGTATTTTATAAAATTAGCTTAATTAATGTTTTAAGATGTAATTTTACATTCCAATGTATTCAAGTTGAGTTGTTGAATCAATACAATACATTTTCAAGTGATAATTCAAGGCTTTTCTTAAAATTCAAATATTCATGTTCCTTTGTTTGAAAATGCATTTTCAAGTTCTTATATCCGGATCTTTAACACCTTATTTTAAATTCCAGAGCTTATTTAGGTTATTTAAAGCTCGGGTAAGATAAAAACTCAAGTTTGGATACATTTTGTTGATGGTCAACAAAAGTCAATGGTGCAAGTTTTGGTTCATCCAAGTTTGGTAATGGCTAATGGGAGATGCGGTGATGATGATTGGGTTGAAATAGCCTAGGATAGTGTAGGATTTGGTTTGGTTACATCCTGCGACCGGTGAAACACATTTGAGTAAGATTACTCATTTTCAAGTTTATTTCAATATTGCGGTTTATGCTTCTTGTGTCGAGAAAAATCTAAAATATCAAAATAGAATTTTCAAAACTATTTTGTATTTTTCGATTATTTTCTATTTTCTATGAATTTTAAACTATTAAAACTAATTAAATTACTAAAAATTACAAAATAAACTATGAAAAATATGGAAAATTACTTTTTTACTTTTTATATTTATCTAAACCTAAGAAAATTGAAAAATTATTTTTGAACCTTTTCTTAATTATTTGTATTAAAAGCTATTTAAAAATGCTTAAAAACTAATTTAAATTAAGAAAAATAGCAAAACCACTTAGAAAAATATGAAAATTTTAGGAAAAGTCTAAAATAATATTAGGAAGCTAGGAAAATTGGAAAAACATGGGGTTGTGTGTAGAAAAATGGGCGATGTGGAATGTGCTTATGAAATAAGCACTTTGATAAACTAAAGGGCACCAAGGACCACCCGCGATCACGAAGCTTGGATAAGCTAAAATGACCAAAATAGAACAAGTTTCAACAAGTCCTAATCACGGATTGCAAGATGCAATGATTTGATGTTGAGCTTATGGCTAAAAGCAGTTAAGGGGAGCAACTTTGAGCTTAAAAATAAGCTTCTAGATAAAGCTGAAATGAAAAGCAAAAGAAGGGACTAAGACTAGACCTGGTTGTCTATGCATGAGCCAAATATTAGACCTAGACAAGCTCGCATGATCTCATGCAATCAAGCAAAAGCTGCGCAGAAGCCTGTGCGAGCAATACCCTGCATGGCATTTATCACCATTTTGACAAGCTATAATGAGGCTTCTAAAATTTGATAAAAATTTGGAAAAATACTAATAAGGAACAAGACCGGTGGGACTTTTAAAACCACAAGTTTCATTTAGATTGGCTCGATAATGAATCCATGAAAATTCTTCCTAGTTGAGCCCAAGCGAGTTTTCAATATTTTTGACTTTTTAATAAAACTAAAAGTTTGACTTATTTGAAGTTTGATCTCAATTTCGGGGTGATATAGAGTTAATAAGGTTAAATGAGATTACAACAAGTTGTATTTATGAAATGTAAACACAAAATAAGCTTTTGAAATCAAAAACCACAGCAGTTAGCCTCAAAAATGATTTGAGTGGGATTTGACTTATAACTTTGTGCGAGCACAAGATAAGGACTCAAATGAGTATATTATGGTGAACAAACCACGAGACAACAAGAATATGCAAGCTGAATGAGCCTCTAAGACAGATTTGGTGTTAAAACCAAACACCACTATGAATTGTTTTGCAACTTTAATAAAACTAACTAGTGAGCAGGCATGAGATATAGATCAAACCGAACTTACATGAGCTAAATACAACTATATAAACATATCAATCTCGGTGACCCTAGATTATTTGTAGCTCCTTGTAAATCACTCCACGACCTTGCATCGGTTTGTGTGTTTTCTTCCTTGGTCTTTGACATCCTTGAAGCTAGGCAGTTGGTTGAGCTTTATACAACACTCATGATTTCTTTCATCGATGAGTAACACTTTCTAAATAATAATCGAGGAGACATATTTTTGATAACTATCGAGGGTATCTCACTTATGATAACTATGAGGTTCACTTTGATAGTTATGAGTGACATACCCTCGATCTTTATCGGATACTTATGCTCATTGATCTTGAGAGGTGTATTAGACTATTTTATATTTAAATATTTGTCGAGACAATTTGGGTCAATTCGGACCCAACAATCTCCCTATTTAAATATACATATAGACTAATTATCGATAGTAAAGTGATCATGATGACTTCTTACTTACTAATTTTATAACAAAGAATAAAATGCTATTATAGTTTAGAATAGTTGATTCTTTGATGTTCTTGATGAAAATAGACTCGAAGTTTGTTTCTAGTAAGTTCATGACCTTCTTGTGTTTAGTTTTCGAGTAAGTATGTGCAATTGTTTGTATTGGTAGCGGCTTTGATTGTCCGGGTTTGTTCTCGACTTATTCAAGAACCACTGCAGTGGAGACTTCACGGATAAGGTAGTACTTGCTTACTATCTTATCCATACTTCTAATCCCAGGCCGAACAAGGTGATTCACTCCTAATTCAAGATTAGAGTGTAGGTTCGAGGACCGTTGTATTTAAAGGCTATTTCATATAATGGGTAGAGACACTTGGGTGGCTTTTCGATCTTCCTCATTTAAACACAAAATAGCCTACTTTTAACTTTCGGTGTAAGTAGTCTTTCGAGCATCTTGCTTACAGGTGAGTTTCAACAAAGGTTTTATTATAAACTTTGATTTTTATCCTTTGTTGCTTGGCGTCTAGGTGATTGAGGAACATAGATTATTCCATTTACTAAATAATCCATGATAGTGCGATTTGTACCTATCCCATAAACGCATCCTCTTCGCTTTTAGTTTCCCTTTGAAAGCCTCGATGATCCTCCTTTTTCATCCAATAATGGTTATTCTGGGATCAACCATGTAGCATTCTACATGCATTCCACTCTTATGGCTTTTAAGAGACTAAGTTCTCATGAAGCTCTCACCATCTATACGACCTTTAAAGAAGAAGACACTTAATCAGAATGACTTTGTCTAAGTAAGCATATATTTCTTAATCAAAGGTATTTAATGTTTTTGAAGAACAGTGGTGCTAAGAGTGATATGGATGAAGGGTTTGAGTTTAGGCAGATAGAGATGTTTTTTGTACAAGAAAGGTTTAGTGTACACAATCTTGCTCGAAAAGATACTCGAGGATGTTATGGAAAGGGAATATTTGAGTGCGGCGTTGAGGATCGAGTTTGAATGGTATATGCCAATATTCAAACCCGTTTGGTATTATTAGCAATCAATCAAGAGCGTATCGGATTAAGAAAAACCACTACTCTTATACCACGTGTTGGGTCTGAGCGATCACACAAACCATGAAGGATATGAACAATAGTTTAAGCAGTGACAAAAGCGATGAACATAAACATTGAGGTTGTTTTGCATGAGAGCGACTCTTACACGCTAATAACACCATTTCTACTTTTTAACTTTATAAATTTTATTAGAAATGATTCAAATATTTACAAAGGATAGCATATGAAAAGTATCCGGTTGATGATGATTAATTCTCGAGAATCAAACAACAAGAGGCAGCTAACTTTGCTTTGTTGTTCTTAGGAGAGGAGGATCCTAACTATAATACTTTGTATTATTTTATGTGTTTGAATCTCTACTTAACTTGGTTACAACCTTGATTTATATAGGAGGAAATAGTGGATGCACATGGGTGTATAGTAACGCTAACTTGCAATAGGTAGGCACATGCCTAGTAGGCTAGTATTGAGCGTACTTTCGCACTTGCCGTTGACAACTTATAGTCTCGATGTCTTTTCTATTATATCCATAAGTACTTAAACTTATCTTCTTTAAGTTTTCCGCCCATGCATTCGGAGGTCGAGGTTGTAGAAACGGATTAAATCTTCAAAGTTAGAAACATACTTCATATCTCATTGACCACAGGGTTGTTTGTAGCTCCTTGTAAATCACTCACAGCAACACATCATTTTGTGAAGTGTTTTCTTGGTTGGTTTTGGCGTCTGAAGCTAGACTTGGTTGAGCTTTATACAACATTCATCGATTTCTTTTATCGATTGAGTAACACCTTTGAATATTATCAAGGAGACATGTTATCGATAACTATTAGGGGTATCTCACCCGATAACTATTAGGTTTACTTTGATAGTTATGAAGTGAATTAATCTCGATCTTTATCGGATACTTATGTTCAACGACCTTTAGAAATTGTATTAGACTATTTTATGTTTAAATATTTGTCATAGACAATTTGGGTCGATTCGGACCCAATAGACTAAACCTATATTGTACTCTTCATGAGTCAAAATATGTAGTGGTAGGCGGAAAAGATAACAAGTCATTGAACCTAGACCATGTTTTTTATTATAACCGCATAACTTATGTGTTTATCGCAGAATAATTACAGTATGGATTGAGAATAGTGTGGGCAAGACCTTAAGCCCTATCACGAGATACCTCGAACCCATTGCGTTATAAACACACAAGATATTGATAGTAGATCAAATATTGGTCATAAAAAGAATAAATCTTTAGTTTTTAAATCTAAATTATAAATTATATTCTTGTAAGTCTCGTCGGGATCAAATTACCACAGGCCGAACCATAAGCGACACATAAAATTTTGCAAGAAAAGTTTATAATAAATCTTTGTTTCATAGTTTTTAGTCATGTTTTTTTTATTTTCGAAAAACTCTTTGCTTTTAACTTGAGTCATTACTAATACAAAAACCAAATAATAAAACATCAACTAAACAACTAAAACAAACATAGCAATTATCAATACAATTAACAATTAATAAATATAAAAAACATTAACAATTAACCATTAATATATACTTAAACAAGGCTCCCATTGGTTTCGAGCTAGGTACCGTTGGATCACATACATCGATAAATCGATTCGAAAGCCTTATAAAATATATATTAACACACGAAGTTGATTACATATAATTAAAGGTAGAGCGTTAAAAATCGCCCAAACTGCTTAATAAAATTCAAGATCGACTAATAACCGTAAAGTTGTCCAATTTTATGGCTATGTAATTACAAATATTATACTACGGCTCGTGATGCTACTGTTGGAATATTAAAACTATAAACACGTTTATATTTAATCAAATAGCACGTGTACGCAACGGAAGCAATTAAGATCAAGTATAATATAACGTAATCAACATAGTTCAAGAACGTGCACCTTTTAGCAAGCTATCGAACACAATATTGAATATACGCCTGTGTATAAAGATTAAACACGCAAACCACATAAAGATCAACATAGATCTTCTCCACGTCAACAAACACTATACGTTCTTAGCAAAAGGTAACGTATTCTAGTACTAGTAGTGACAAAGCTAATCGATTTCTTAAACCCGAACAACTATTCTTGAAACTCTTTCTTGTTGTTGTGATGTGATCGATCCAAACCAAACAAACATAAACCTTATGGTTTTCTTTGTGTTCGACCGATCAAAGAAGCAAGAACCAAAACAACTTGAAAACCCTAGAAGGGTTTATAGTCGATTGAACCTACCAAGAACAAAACCCAAAAACCTTTCGTGGGTTGTTGGTCGATCGAGCAAAGGCAAAGGAAAAGAAGCAGGAAACTAGTTTAGTTTTTTAGGTTAATAATGAATGTGTAGAAATTTTAATGAATCAACCATTCATTATATAGGTATTGGGATGGCTTAGCTTGCAAGCCAAGCAATCCCAATCCCACTCATACACTATAACCGATTGGCCCTTATGGTATAGTGGATCTGAAAACTACTTTGCTCTCGTTTACATTTTGGTCCCTTAACTATCGTCCAATGATTACAACAACAACAACCCAATCCCGCCAAGGCAGAGTATGGGGGAGGTAAAATGTAGATAGATCCTACCTCTATCCCAGGATAAACCCGGGAGTAGAGAGACTGCTTCCAACGAGACCTCCGGCAAGTGCATGTGTGCGGGTGAGATAGAAAAGAAAATAGAGCAGAAGATATTAACCAACAAGCAAAAGCAGGAAAAACAAGGAAAGGGGGCACGAGAAAGAGCATAGGCCAAAAAGCACTAAAGCCAGCACAATCAAAAACACAGAAACCAAATCACTATGAAAAACAGGCAGACCTAAAGCGCAACACAGAGCAAGGCGAAAACAACGCACAGGCCTAATGCAAAGGCAGAGCAAAAACAAGGCACCAAAAACAAAACGGCAAGAAAATCAGGCAAACTAAAACAAAACAGAGCAAAGCAAAGCAACGCACGGGGCCTAAAGGTACGATAAAGAAAAAGGGAGGCACCAAAAACCGAAATGCCGGGGCAAGGCAACAAAGAGTCGCCTAAAAACTTAGCCCTCCAAAACAACCTAAACCCACTAAGCCCCTAGCCAGATCTAACCGCAGATCCTAATTCTATCTCTCCACCCCTTCCTATATGAGGTCATGTCCTCCGACAAGAGAAACTCCGACATGTCTAGCTTAATTCTATCCTCCCACCTGAGTTTGGGTCTGCCTCTTCTTCTCACACCATCGACTACTAGCGCCTCGACCCTTCTAACCGGCGTTGTTTGTGGCCTCCTCCTGACATGGCCGAACCACCTCAACCTACCTTCTCTCATCTTCGAAATAATATTTCCGACCTCAAGTTTTGCTCTGAAAACTCCGTTCGGGATCATGTCAAGCAAGGTTTTACCACAAGTCCATCTTAGCATTCTCAGTTCTGCCACCTCTACCCTGTTAGCATGGGCCTTGGAGATGGGCCAACACTCAGACCCGTACAACATAGCCGGTCTAATCGCCACCTTATAAAATTTCCCCTTTAACTTTAAGGGGACGTTCCTGTCACAGAGGACTCCCGACGCCGCCCTCCATTTCGCCCAACCAGCTCTGATCCGGTGGGTTACGTCCTCATCTATCCTCCCTGATTTGTGAATCATCGATCCCAGATATCTAAAAGACTCTTTGGGTGGCAGGATCTGGTCACCGATACGAATATCCTCGTGGTGGTCTGACTCGCTCCTCCCAAAAACACATCTCAGGTATCGTCTAACGATTATTTAGTTTAAATAACTTTTAGTTAAACATTTATTTATAGCTTTTCACTAGTCACCGCGTTGACCTATGGGCTCACGTGTTCTCTAAATATACGGTGTTTGAATATCGTTCATATCCCAACAATTCGAGCAACACAACATCCATTGTATTTCTTCTTCATTCGTCATTCTTTATTGTTCATGATTGCAAAATAAAAATAAGGGCATCCACTATGATGGGTTTATGAAAAGGTCTAAGAAGGATAAAAAAGTTTATGTTTATTTCAACAATAGTGGACACTCATTTCATGTCTATGTGGCATGAAGAGATCCTAATTCTTGAACCTCTCTATGAATTCAATACATTTAATGCATTTGTTAAAAAAAATATTTTAGGAGCTTACAAAGGTTTATACTATAGTAAATGTAGGTTTCTAAAATCAAAATGTCTAAAATTTATTGATGTATTAATGTATAAACCTTTGTAAAAAATTTATTATAATGGATGCTCTAATAAGATACCTTAAATTGTCCATGATTTACGCATATGAAAACAAACACCACCACCTGATAACGTACAAATCAATGCAATAAATCATACGTAGTAGTAAGGCTGATCATCGGGTGAAAACCGGACCTGACCGAGAAAAACCGGACCGGACTGAGACCGAATCGGCAAAAATCCTAGACCGAGACCGAATGTGGTTGGTCCGGTTCAACAAGGCTAAATTTTCGGTTTGTGGTCTGATGAGTGTGTAAATACTCATCCTTTTTGGTTAAATCTGAACTGCAAAATATTTAAAAAATGCTCAGAAACGCATCAAAATACTGAAAATATTCCAAAATTGCATTTTATATGTTTCAGATGCAAAATGTTTAAAATCAGATGAAAAATGAGCTAAGTTTGCATAATTGGCAGTTTCAGTCCCCCAAGTTTCAAAAGTTGTCAGAAATAGTCCCTGAGCACTTATTTCAAAAGAAAAGTCACCAAAGGTCCTTTTAAAATCATAAGTTGTCAAAATTAGTCCTTTGGTGAAAAATGTCAAAAGTTTTGAGAAATTACAAGTTTGGTCCTTCAAGTTTCAAAATTGGCAAAAATGGTCCTTGGAAATTTGAAAATGTCCATTTTGGTCCTTGTACTATTGAAACTTGTCACTTTTGATCCCTTGAAACAACTTTAGAAGAATGGCAGATTTGGTCCTTCAAGTTTGGGAAAATTCAGTTTTGGTCCTTATGTTATTAAAACAAACCAAACCCTTTTGGCCCTTGACCCCTATCAAAACCCAATGGACCCCTGTCAAACACTTGACCCCCTGCCTTTTTGACCCCCTTCCAATAATACTTCCCCCGGTCAACTATCCCAGTCAAACACCCCTAGCCCGCCAAATCTTCTTCTTCACCAACTCGCCTGCAAACACTCAATCTTCCCATCCCTCCAGCTCAATTCCCACTCCCCTTATCCTTCCACCTCACCCAACAAGCCAAAGAGCATTAAATGCTTCTCCTTCCATTCACTCAAACCCCCACTGGCATATATACACTTTTGGCGCCAAAAATTGATCAAACGGCCAAGAGTGTCTCAAGTCATCCAATGGCCAAGATGAAAGGTGGGATTTGCTCTGAGGACACGTGGGAGCATATTGGTGTATAAAAAGAAGCAAGAGAAGAAAAGAAGAGAGTAGTCTTTTAGTTTTAACATTCATGTATGTCGTTTTTATTAAAATTGTCTTAGCTAGTCTCTAAATTTGTAACTTAAAGCTTTTATGTACTAAACTCAATCTGTTTTATCAATATAATCTGTTTTTCAAGTATCAATTCAAAGGTTTTATTATAGTTTCATGTTTTGTATCCCCTGTTATAAGCTCAGTATAAATGTGCTAAAAAACCAAGCTTCAATAAGCTTCATTATCATTCAAATAAGCTTACTTAAGCTTATTATAGCTTTTAGTAAGCTTAAGAAACAGATTCAAGCATAATGGCATTTGGTCAACAAAAGTCAACTGAAGCTCAAATGGACTTGGTTTTGGAATTGGGTTGATGCAATGCTAATTTGGGTTGGATTTGAGTAGTTTAGCATAGTTTGGGTTTGGTATAAGCTGCATAATAAGCTGGACAAGTTGTGAGTTCCAAATTCCTTTGCACTATATTTTGTTTTTAATCTGCATAACATGTTTTGTTGGAATCTGTGGTCACTAAATATCTTAAACCTGTTTACTTAGCTGTAATTAGATCATTGTGTTGCAGTTTTATTGCTAGTATAAGCTAGTAAGAAATCAAGTGTGTTAAATTTGCAAATCAGTTGGTTAAAATGGTGTTTGGATCAGTTGCTTGTTTAAGTTTGAGCTATGGCTTGTACTTGATATCTGTCTACTCAGTCTTAATATAGGTCATTTGACTCATATCTGTCTTAATATTGCATCTGCATAACACTTAAAGTCAACATCACCAAGAAACTGTCTTAAGTTCACATCTGTTGGAATTTTGGAAAATCAAAAGCTTGTTTTGTGTTTGTAATACATAGAGATAACTTGCATTAAGTTTATTTCACCATTTAACATCATTTTCAGTTGGCAAATTGGTTTCAAATCTCATAAAAGTCAAAGTTTCATAACTGCTTCAAAAGTCAAAAGTGAAAATTCAGTTTTCACCCAACCTTGGGTGATTTTTAATTGATTCATTCTTAGATCAATTTAAGTGAAATTTTGGGTTTTATAACTTCAACTGGTCTAGTTTCTTAATATCATTTTTGTAGATTTTTGTAAATTTTTTACAAGCTTCAAAACAGCTTGTCAAAATGGGCATAAGTCCCCTGTACACACTCAGTGTATACTGAGTGTGCATAGGTTTTGTGCAGGGCTTGTCACAAGCTCATCAGAGCTTCTCTTGGTCTTGTTTTTGGCTTATAGGTAGCTAGCCAGGTCTAGTTTAGGTTTCTATATCTGGTTTTTGATTTTCAGCTTATTGGGTAGCTTGTGCTTAAGCTTCAAAGTAGTAGCATCAAACTGTTTTAAGCACTTAAGCTCAAATCATCAAATCAAGTTAATCAGTACTAGAGAGGTTAAGAGTAGTTGTAATAAGTTGTTTTTGAGTAGTTGTAGTATATTATAGCTTCTATATCAGTTTGGTGCTCATTTGTAGCTTTTGGCTTATTTTGAGTGCTTATTTATAAGCACTTTGCATTGCAGTTTCATATTCCTTCACATAAGCCACTGTTTTTATATTTTTCTTAGATTCAGTATATTATTTTAGACTTTTCTTGAATTTTTCATATTTTTCTAGCACTGTTTGCTATTTTTCTTCATTTAAAACAGTTTTTAAGTCTTTTTAATTAGCTTTTAATACAATTAAATCAGAAAAGCTTCAAAAAAATAAGTTTTCATTTTTCCTAGGTTAAGATAAATATAAAAAGTCAAAAAAATATTTTTCCAGATTTTTCTTAGTTAAATTTGTATTTTTAAGCAATTTAAGTAGTTTTAAATAGTTTTTAATTCATAGAAAATACAAAAATAATCAGAAAAATATAAAATTAGTTTTGAAAATTCTCTTTAGTTATTTTAGATTTTTCCAAGTCATAATTTCATTTTTCTAGCTTTATTTCATATTTTCTTGTATTTTAGGCTATTATTAAATAGGTAAAAATAGTTTTTAATTAATAATAATTAGATAAATAGTAATAAAAATAATTTTCTTTTTCTAAAAATTTTCTCTTATCTTTAGGTTTGTAAAAATGTCATTTTTATATTTTTAGGATTAATATTGTTTAAGTTTCACATTTTCTTTTGTACGTCACGTAGTTTTTAAGAAAAATCAAAAACATCATTTTGCAAATAGTGATAGCGTTTATTTAATATATTTTATCTTTTTAATTTTCTTTAATTTGCATTTAAGCCCCTGTAATTTATAAAATTTTCCTTTAGGTATAATTGTTTATAATCAATCAAAACTCTTTTCCGTTCAAATTCTCCCGATCACTATTCGTTTGGTGATTCATCGCACAGCTCGCTGGGACATAACGACCTGGGGAAACACTATACTCTCCTGATCTTCATTGCATTTGGTTCCAGACTGTTTGAAGTTTGTTACGGTTAGCCATTCACAAGTGGCTAGCTTGTGTGACAAAACTTGACCGTCTGGGAACAGATCAAAATCTGAACTGCAAAACATTTAAAAAATACTCAGAAACGCATCAAAATACTGAAAATATTCCAAAATTGCATTTTATATGTTTCAGATGCAAAATGTTTAAAATCAGATGAAAAATGAGCTAAGTTTGCATAATTGGCAGTTTCAGTCCCCAAAGTTTCAAAAGTTGTCAGAAATAGTCCCTGAGCACTTATTTCAAAAGAAAAGTCACCAAAGGTCCTTTTAAAATCATAAGTTGTCAAAATTAGTCCTTTGGTGAAAAATGTCAAAAGTTTTGATTTGCTTCTTACTGATGAGGAATGGACTTGCATTCTCATGCACATCTTTATTCCATTCTTCACAGATGGTGTGGTTGCTCTTTCCCTTTTCTCTTTCGGGAATGAGGACACCATCTTTGACCCCGGTATCATCCTTTATAGTTTCTACTATTAACAATACCGCGGTTGTATCTCGTCGGTGTGGAACTTTCTGATGTTCATATGTTTCTTAACACTGTGAACGAAAGTCCGATCGAGATTGGTTTTCCACGTTACTTTCCCCATGAACAAATGAATACGGGGTCGAGTCAAGCTAGCGACTCGGGAATCAAAAACAGTAGCATGCCATATGGGTTTTCACCCATATTTCTGACTTCTTTCTATTTTCTACCACCCTAGTGTGGGGGAGTTGCCCCCCGCTGTTGTATATAAGTATTCCTAAAAAAAAAAAAAAAAAAAAAAAAAAATCTTTCTAAATAATGGCCGTAGTATTTCCCTTTTACGTTCTCAGTTTCGGCAAAACAGCCGGTACTTTGAATGTTGAGGGAAATATTCATTTCTAGTGTGGGGGGGGGGGATTCTCACGAATTTTATCATGTAATTATACCGCCTAATTCCCCAATTTTTGGCCAAAATTGTTTTTTGGAGTAAGTGTTTTGCACTTACTCAGATTATGGTTATCAGTCCGCCATGTCTAATAAACAAAAGGATTGGCTAATCCAGGAGCAAACGGCTCTTGGTAAAGATTTCTCAAATCCGTTGACGGCTTGCAATTTGCCCAAAATTGTATGGTGTTCAGCTCACCATATATTTAATTAGTGAAGAGTTGGCTAGCCCGCAAGTTTATGGCTTGTGGTAAAGGTAGTGGAAAACCATAATTGGTAATCGACTCACCAAAGATAGCATATATTATCTAAGAGTTGGCTAGTCCAGAAGCAAACGGCTTCTGGTAAAGACGAATCAAATCTATTGAAAGCTGATGGTTTGCTCAAAATCACTTGGTTATCAGTGTACCAAGGTTCTTACTTGAACTGAAACATTTGGCTACTCCAGAAGTAATGGATTTTGGTAAAGAGATTCAAATCCATTAAGTTTTTCTCAAAAGATTGCTAGGGACTAGCAATAGTTTAGTGTGGGGGATTGATGAGTGTGTAAATACTCATCATGGTCCGGACCGGACCGGACCGAGACCAAATTTGTCAAAAATGGTAGACCGAGACCGGACCGCCGGTCCTTCGGTCCGGTCGGTTTCGGTTCGGTCCGGTCGGTTTTGTCGGTCGGTCCGGTCCATCCGGTCCGTTTGCTTACCCCTACATAGTAGTTGTCAAGGTTTTATCCACTTTATTTTTTTTCTTATGCTAAAACATTTAGGATATACTAAAATATTTTTAGAAAATTATGCATAAAATTTAATGTTATATATTTCAAATAAATTATGGATTACACATCTGATGGTTGTTCCGCTTGTGCTGTCTCAAATCTCAATATCATTTGATAGATATGTTTAAATCGCTGTCCCTACTTGTGGATTATCATGGTTTCTAACTTTTTGTTTATTTATCAAAAGGTATTTTATGTACTTTATTTAGGGGTGGGGCGTTAAATTATATGAATCCTATCGGTTTGTCTTTCGGTTCATCAAGGTTTGGATAATGGTTATTTTGTTGGATAAAGCTGTTAAGATCGAGATCTTACAATGATTGGTTTTCAGTTTTTACAAAAGAATTGTAAGATTGGATTGAGATCGAAAATTCCTACTTAAATGTTTAGATGTCTTTACACATATAGTAATTCTTAGTTAAAACTTATATTGTAACAAATTTATGAAGAAATAAGAGTTCAAAAAATTATAACATAATTGAAATAAAACTCATATGAGTTTAGAATATTAATCTATCTAACCGGTAATTCAGGATGATTAATCTTCTAGTCTAAAAATCTATATATTCCACACTTATATGACACTTATAGTTCTTCATTCTTGTTTTATTATTCAACTTTAACAAAATACATTTTTTTTTTAAATTGAGAGGAGTAAGATCGGATCGGAACGAGATCTTACAATCCTATAGTAAGATCGAGAGCTTACGTAAGATCCCATGTCTTCAAAGATTCTACCGAGGATGGACTTGTTTTCGCTTAGTAGAAGCACACAATCGTATGATTTTAAGAACTAGATCACGATATTAACAAGTATGTTGTTGGGTAACGATGTTATATTTAAAATAAAACCTAGACTACTTTTTGTTTTATCTATACTACTTATAATAGAGGAATAAATCTCTCTCCTCATGGCATTAAAATTAAGACTTACAAAATACAAAGCCTATTGTACAATACATAATGCACTATTAATGATCTTTCTCATCAATCTTAATTTTAAGATTTACAAGTCTTAAAGCTTAATGTACAAAATACAAAGCACTATTAATGTGGTCAAGATATTTAATGTAGTTAATTAATTAACTGGTCAATAAATACAATTAATGCAATTATTAAAACACCCTTTACACAATAAATACCAATTATCAAGCAATATTGTACAATCAACTTAAACATATTAAAATGTCACTAATACAAATAATAAAGAATATTATACAAATATTCAAGCCCGAACGGACAACGGTTCAAATGGGCCCGAGCTCGAACGGGTACGATCCAAACGGGCACGGGCTAAACGAAATTCTTGAAATCCGTAAATTTATTATAAAAAAGAACATAATAAACTACAATACATGATTCACCAGAAAATTTTATTTCAGGGTATCCGCCGCCGCAACCCGCAGGAACCCTGCATTAAATGTCACTAATACAAATAATAAAACACATTATACATATATTCAAGCTCGAACAGTCAACGGGCAAAATGGGCTTAAGCCCGAACTGGTGCGGGCCAAACGGGCTCGAGCCAGGACGAGCATGGGCCAAATAGGCACGGGCAACGAGCTCGAGCCCGAACGGGCACATGCTAAACGAAATTCTTGATATCCGTAAATTTATTGCCAAAAAGAACATAATAAACAAAAATACATGATTCACCGGAAAAATTTATTTCAG